>PVIH01019687.1:0-34646 GCA_004025045.1 Sigmodon hispidus
CATGCCAGACATCTTAGCCTCATACTCTCTATGTTGAGATCCCTTAAAATAGGTAGGTATGAAGTATATTATCACACAAAAAAGCAAGAGGACTCCTGGGTGGAGATAACCTCCAAATGCGTAATCCTGGAAATAATCCTCTATCACCATTGTGAAAAAGTGAGTAAAATTCTGAACATTTATCTGGTAAGACATTGTAGAAAAGGAAAAAAAATATGTAGAAAAGAAAAGGAAGAAAAAAAATATACTCAGATGTAATGAGAACTTACGGCCAGTAGATATCGCAGTCGTGATCAGCAGCGGCAGCAATGGTGCGCAAAACGAGGTGGTGATTTCGGCTGGGAGGGTCTTTGTTAGATCTTTCAACAAATCCTACCAGGCGTGGGCCACTAGAATGGGTCAATCTGTCTCTCAGGAGGTCTGCCATGCGCAGATTCATTCCTGGTTGCATACAGGAGGCTCGTGCGCAGCTGGTAACCAAAGCCGTTCAGACCGGCTCCATCGGCGGGTGAGGAACCCGGCGGGTTTGTGGAATTAGCCCCGCATTCAGGAGCCAATTATTGTGGTAAAAACCCGCCGTGAGATATGTTTTAAATGGGGTTTATTTTGTGAAAATCACTTACAAAACAGAGAAGGTTTTAAGAGAAAAGGAAGGGATAAGGTTGCAGCGCGCTGGAGTGTTTCTAAGGAAAATTCCTCATCCCCATGCTGTACATCCGAACTCTCGAGCCGCTGGCCCGAACTGCGCACCCGGTCAGGAACTCTCGAGAGAGAATGCCGGCTTCCTGTCCTGGTCCTCTCCCTCGGAGGTCTACTTCCGGAATCCTTTCCAGTTAACCACGCCCCGCTCGTCTCCAGTCCTCTGACACGATCGTTCACATGTATAGTTCCTGATTTCTGCTACAACTTGGCCTTTTTCCTTTGCAGTTCTTAAAATTCTTTCTTTATTTTGTATATTTAGTGTTTTTATAATTATGTGGCAAGCAGACTTTGGGGGGGTCTAGTCTATTTGGTGTCTGTAAGCTTCTTCATAGGCATCCCCTTTTTAGGTTGGGAAAATTTTCTTCTATGATTTTGTTAAATATATTTTCTATGCCTTTGACCCGTTATTCTTCTTCTTCAATTCCTATTATTCTTAGATTTGGTCTTTTCATGGTGTCTCAGATTTCCTGGATATTTTATGCTATGTTTTTTTTTTTAACTTTAGAGTTTTCTTTGATTGGCAAACTTATTTTCTCAATTGTATCTTCCACACCAGCGATTCTCTCTTCCATCTCGTGCATCTGAGTTCCTCTTTGTTGACTCAGATTTTCTATTTCTACCACTCTCTCAGTTTGTGTCTTCTTTATTGCTTCTATTTCAGTTTTTAAGTCTTGAAGTGTTTCCTTTGCCTGTTTGGTTTTTTTTTCTCTTTCTTTTTCTTTTTTTCTTTCTTTAAGGGATTTGTTGATTTCTTCCTTTTTTTGTCTTTTTCTCTATTTCTTATAGGAGTTTTTTATTTCCTCCTTAAAGGCTTCTATCATTTTTATTATGGTATTTTTAAGGTTGTTTTCCTCTGCTTCTTCTACATTAAATGTTCAGGTCTTACTGTTGTAGAACCACTAGATTATGGCCATATTTCTCTTTATGCTGTTGAATGTGTCCTTGCACCAGCATCTATCCATCTCTTCCTCAAGTATGTGCAGGATTTGTCTGTGTCTCAGGTAGCAGATCTTGGTCCAATATGGTTTCTGTGTCTGTGTCTCACAGAGCCTCTCTTGGTTCAATTTGAGCTCTTGGTCTACTTGGAGTTGCCGTATTCTGTGTCTTCAGGGAGCTACTGAGGTTGCAAGGTGATGGGTGGGTTTGGGGTATAAAGTATATCTTGTAGATTTTAGGGCCTGACAGACTTGAGTGTTAATGGGGATGCCTGCCCACAGGAATCTTTCCTGCTAACCTGAGACTGAAGTACCAATGGGTGGAAGTGGGGGGGTTCATGGGTTATGCCCCCTGGTGAAGTATCACTCACCTCTTGGTCCTACAGGAACTAACTAATTCTGTGTCTCAGGGAGCCTCTCAGGTTGCAGAATGATGGGTGGAGTTGGGGGATAGGTTGGGACATGTACATTATAGGAACTACATGGGGTATTAATAAGGATGCCTATCTTCAGGAGTCTTGTAACTGGGGCCAGCATTAAGTCTTTTAATTTGCTTTGTGCATGAGTTTCTCCAATACTGACAAAATGATTTAACTAAATTTGATACTGGAGTCTACGTGAGGGCCACTAAAGCATTTTTCAATAACAAAATGCTACAAAATATTTGATTGCACTATGAACCCTGAGTTTGCATTTACATTAATTCAATCAACCTTACATCAGGGGGCAGAGTCAGTGACTAGCTGATCCAAATTAAACATAAAGAAGCCAGCAATCTGGATAGAGAAGACATAGGAAGAAAAGAGTGGGGACTACAGTTTGAGCTTCCTTTTTGTTGTTCTGAGAAACAAGTCTTTTACAGTGTCTCTAGCTAGTTACTACTCAACCTCTCTGAGTTAGCAGGTTTTCATCCCAGCCTTTGATTTCTGAGTCTTATTGATAAATAGAACAACAGAGTGAAGTGGGATGTCTTTGTCTATGGTGTGAATACAACTAATTTATAAATGCACTGTTTTGGCCTATGACCAAACAGTAGAGGCAGGCAGGAGATCTGAGCTTAAAGGGAAGGAGGGCAGAGTCAGACAGAGACGCTACAAGCTGCAACCCAAGAGAGCAAATAATGGAACACAGGTAAAACCACTAGCCACATAGCAAGACATAGATAATAGAAATGGGTCAGGCTGGAGAGATGGCTCAGCGGTTAAGAGCACTGACTGTTCTTCCAGAGGACCTGAGTTCAATTCCCATCATCCACATGGCAGCTAACAACTGTCTGTAATTCCAAGATCCGACACCCTTACAGTTATACATGCAGGCAAAACACCAATTCACATAAAATAAAAATTAAAAAAAGTTTAAAACTCTCTTAGTTAAACAAAAGGGGCAGATGTGGCAGGATCGGGTGCTATTTAGCAAGACCTAGAGGTGTGTCTTTGAGGTCTTAAGGACCCTGTACAGGGGCATGGTCAGCTCCTTCTAAGATTGGTTACACACTGCCTTCCCTTCCTGTTTGTTGCCCATGTTCTTAGGAGGATCGCTGCCACCACCTCTGTCTCATAAAACATCTCAACTCTCCCAAAATTGCCCTAAATTCAATCTTATATCAGTGAATATTTCATATAAACTCCTTAATAAATATTAATCCTTTTATATAATTAGTTGCCAGCAAATAATTCCTACATTAGCCTATCATCTGGTGGTCATTCTTGTATGGTAACTGGATAAACTAAGGTTGGTTTTCTAATAACCCTGGAACACACTTCAGTTTCATCATGCAATGTTGCAGTAGGGTCTGCTCTAAATTCCTGTCTGTGTGTGAATATTTATCTTAGTTTCATAGTAAGTCTTTATAAGGTTTGTACCTTACCAATAGTAAGTCTTTCTAAAACTTGTTTCTTGTCAGTCAATTTTTTATATTTGGCACAGTTATTAAGCCACTTTTCCATTTTCAAGCCACCCACCTACTATAGAACCATACACAGTCCTAACTCCCTGCAGTGTAGAGAGATTTTTCTTTGGGCCATCATCTTACAAAAAAAACCCACAAAGACTTATTATTAATTATGAAAGCTCAGCCTTAGCTTAGGCTTATTTCTAACTAACTCTTATAACTTTAATACATTTCTATTGATCTACATGCTGCCACATGGCTCATGGCTGTGGTTTTTACCTCTCTTCCTGCATGTCCTGCTTCTCCCCGTCTCCTCTGGCTTCTACACACACATACACACACACACCTAGATTCATCTCCTCTTCCTTTCTCTCTCTGTCCAGAAGTCCCATCTAACCTCTTCTAGCCTAATTATTGGCCATTCAGCACTTTACTAAATCAATCAGGAGGTACCTTGGCAAAGACACATCTTTACAGTTTACAAAATCATTATTCCACAACACCGCAGTAGAATAATATTTTTTCCATTCTCAACATGGCATTATTTTTGACTAAAAAAAAAAAGTAATACCCTTCTTAAGAATTCCCATATCTCACCAGATCTGCTGACTTTTCAGTTTGTCCACAGCTGCCATAGAAGACCTGGGGCGGGGCACGATGGGGTGCCCAGGCTACAGGCAAGGGCAGTGGGTCAGGCTGCTGTTGTGCTGCATGGGCAGGGCTGAGGGCACAGGCAGTGGGTGTGTGGCTGCCACAGCAGCAGCAGAAGCCCAAGCAGGTATGTGGTGTCCGCTGAGGTGGTGACTCAGTGAGCAGATGCAGGGAAAGCCAGCCACCCAGGGAAAGGGAGAGCTAGCTGCCTGAGAAGCAGACATAGGGAGACAGGCAGGAAAAGTCCACTGGAGTGAGGCTAAGGAGTGGTATGCAAAGACATGAGGCCACGTGAATAAAGCATTTGGGGCCAAGGTAGGTGGCAGGAGGTGTTGGAGCCAAGGTGTGTTACAGCCAGTGGTTGCTGTAGGTTTGGAGGCTGGCAGCAGAAGCTACTGTGGGTTAGTGTGATCTCATGTCATGCACTGGACACCAGATGAAGTGTTTATCTAAACTGTTCTGTTATTTATAAAAACTTGGGAGTCAGATACTGGGGTAAAAACCTGATAGAACAAAAAAGCAGCAGAGGAATGACCAGCTGACCCTCTCTCTCCGTGCTTCCCTAATCTTAAAGGTCAAGAATCTTATTAAGCCCCTCTTTACTCCTTCCAGTCCTTGCTATCATATCCTGAGTCCTCCAAAATCTCTATGGCTAATTCTGGTCACCTAGTCACTGACTCTGCCTCCTGATTCAAAGTTAATTTTATTAACAGTCATAGAGTATCAGAGTGTCACAGTGCAGTCAAATATCCTGCAACAAAGAAGGGGACATTGAGGAGGAGGAGGAGGAAGAGGAGGAGGAGGAGAAATAGAAATGAAATGGCAAACAATACCCCTGAGGTCTCACCTTTAATCCAGAGAAGTGGGGAGGGTGACATGACACATGATCCAGCATAAACATGAGGCCTGAACAATGACTCATTCAGGAGCCTGTGATGATTCAGCATCTGAAATGTTTGAATTGAGAGAACTTCAAACAAGAAATGAGGGAGCCTCTGACAGTGTGACTCGTATGGCTGTGGGACATGATAGCAGAGCCCCATAGAATAGGGGAAACTCAGTAATGCTAACTAGTCATGTACCCTTGAGCAGTATATATGTGGTGGTTTGAATAAGAATGGCCTCCTCAGACTCCTATATTTGAATTAGGGAGTGGCATTTGATTGGGGTGAAGCCCCACCTTTTTCTCTCCTCAGACCCTCACCTGCCAAAAACCAGTCCCTCTCTAGAGCTGCTCAAGACAAGGCCTACAGGTTTCTTAAGGCCCAGAAGCCATTTTTGCCATGTGACTTTTCCCTGCTTTTCCAGGGGTCACCAGGATGGCTTTGCTCTGTTCATTAAAGCTGAATGCATTAACTTGGCTTGATTGGCTTATTGCATCACCAGTATCTGGAACCCAGCAACTGGAGATTTCTAAAACTTATCAGCATTAGGAGGTGTGGTCTTGTTTGAGTAGATGCAGGCTTGTTGAAGGAAGTGTGTCATGGGGTGGGCTTTGGGGTTTCAAATGCCCAAGCCATGCCCAGTGTGGCTCTTTCTCCTTCTGACTGCCCATCTGCATGTAGATCTCCAGCACCTTATCTGCCTGCATGCCACCATGCTTCCCATCATGATTATAGACATCCTATTATAGAAATAATGAAAATTACTGAGAAATGGGTTACTTATTAAGAAATTCTACAGGGAAATTAACTCACAGGTACAGGACAAGACAAATTTGGCTGCAGAGTCCTTGGAAGACTAGGGATCGATCTGACAGATGCTTCATGCTGCCTGACCAGGTACTCACCATCCAAGTTGGGGGTGGGGGTGAGAGAAGCCTTGCATACATGTGTAGCCTTGCATTACACTAGCCAAAAGGCCACAGCGGGCTTGTATCCCAAGACTAAGGTGGAAGAGTGTTTTCCCCACAACATTAACCCTCTGAACTGTAAGCCAGCTCCAATTAAATGTTTTCCTTTATAAGAGTTGCCATGGTCATGGTATCTAGTCACAGCAATAGAGACCCTAACTGAGACAATATATAATCTGAAACAATCTGAGAAAATGATTCCATAATAGACTGGTTTATATGGCCACTAGGAACACATGGTGATTGGATGTAGGAGGCAAGTCAGTACTTGCGTTCACAGTTAACCACTGGGGAAACCAGAATGTTAAACACACAGGGATGTCTCTTGAAAGGAAGAGATCTACAACCTGGTTTTTGCCCAAAAGGCTGGGACATGCTTAATAACCTGTGCAGGCTAGTTTTATCTTAATTAGTGGTGTATGGGGGAGGTCCCAGTCCACTGTAGGTGGTACCACCCCTGGGCTGGCGTTCATGGGTTCTACAAGAAAGCAGGCTGAGCAAGCCATGTAGGGTGGTGATCCCTGCAGGTGTCATACAAGGAAGCAAATCATATGAAGAGGTGAGAATGAAAACATGGTGCAGATTGACCTTGTCAGCATGGATCAGACCTAAGAGAGCCTGATGCCAGGCAGTTCATTGTCAGCATATTTTTTAAAAAATTGGGGAAAGGTTTCCAGGCAACAATTAATCCAATTCCAGGTGCACAATAAAGCTTAAGATGTGGCTACATAGAGACTCCTTTACAAAGTACATGTGTCCATAAAGGTGGGTTCTGTAGCTAAAAAACGTAGAATCTAGTGTGGTCTTTGACCAATAGCATAGAGGGCACCAGGCCATAAAGTGCATATGACATCTCCCCTAAGGATGAGTAATGGTCTAGGGAGGAAAGTCTGGGATAATCATTCTGGGGAAGGTGGCTGAAGTTTGCCTCCACAGATGGTGAAAAGGTCACCAAGTCATTAAAATCTACTCTCAGCTCTCTAGATGAAATGCAGATATTCCACTGAGGAGACACCCTCATGATTAACATTCCTGGTTCCCTTGCTGCTTCTATGTGAGTACAAGCACCCCTGTGCTCCCAACAATGGAAAGTAAGCCAGTAAAAACTCCCGACATGGCCTCTGCATCAGCTCCTGCCTCTACATTCCTGCCCTGTTAGGGATCCTGTCCTGGCCTCCTTCAGTAGTGAACAGTGATGAGGAACTGTAAGCTGCCTCTTCCTCCCCAGCTTGCTTTGGTGATGGTGTTTCATAGTAATCCCAACTAAAACAGAAATCTTGATAGAAAAGCTTTTAAAAACTTCTTTCTCTTCAATGAAAACTGATTTCACATCTTGCTATCATTAAAGAAATTGTTCCTAAAAGTTCAGACACTTGAGTTAACCCACAAAGAAAGAAAATGTTGTCTTCCTTTTCTCTCAGAATCATGGACTTGGCTATGTCTCTGTGTCTAGCAGGTCCTGGCAACTGACAGCACCTTGACCTTATCAAGCCCTTTGTACTGACTGCATGAGACCTGGGCACCATTCCTCATAATGATTTTTAATCACATCTCATTATTATTATTCTCTCATAAAACACATGCCAATGAAAGTTTTCTCTCCCTCCATTGCTGTGGGATAATGCTCTTGTACACTGTAAAGATTTGTCACTCAAATTGGTTTAATAAAATGATGATTTACCAATAGCCAGGCAGGAAGTCTAGGCAGGGCACCCAGAGTAGGAGGATTCTGGGAAGTG
Source organism: Sigmodon hispidus (assembly GCA_004025045.1). NCBI lineage: Eukaryota > Metazoa > Chordata > Mammalia > Rodentia > Cricetidae > Sigmodon > Sigmodon hispidus. Next base: position 7,771 of record PVIH01019687.1, read on the forward strand.
GAAGGGTGAAGAAAGAGACTCCAGCCGGCTGCCAAGTAAGCAGATGTGTACAAATGAGGTAACAAGCCATGAGCTATGTGGCAAAACATAAATAGAAATATGGGTTAATTCAAGAGTAAGAGTTAACTAGTAACAAATCTGAGGAATTTGGTAGAGCATTAAGTAAGTAATTAAGTAAGATTAAGCCTCTGAGTAAATTATCTGGGAAGCAGCTGTCCAGCACTTGGGAACAGGCAGGTGGGAGAGAAGCTTTTGCCTACATTCCCTTCCTCTCAGTCCCACCCTACCTCCTCTCTCCCCCAGATCCACTCCTCTTCCGTCTCCCTTCAGAATAGAGCAGACCTCCCAGGGAAATTAACCTAGAAAATCATAACAAGTTCCAATAAAACTAGGCCCAAACTCTCATGTCAAGGCTGAATGAGGCAACCCAGTAGGAGTGAAAATGGTCCCAAGGACAGGTGAAAGAGTCAGAGACACACCCACTCCTACTGTTGGGAGTCCCACAAAAACACCAAGTTAAAAACCATGCACATATGAATGTATAATTTTTAAATTTAAAAGATAAGGAAGAGTATATACTTTAGACTTTATACTGTATTGTGGATATTTATCTAAGTTGCTGTTCTATTGTTGTGAAGAAACATCATGACAAAGGCAACTCTTATAAAGTAAATCATTTAACTGGGGCCTGCTTACAGCTTTAGAGAGTTAGTCTATAATCACCATGGTGGACATCAGGTAAACAGTAGCTGAGAGCTTTACATCCTGATCTGCAGATAGCAGGCAAAGAGAAAGAAAGACTGGGCCTAGAGTAGGCTTTTATAACCTCAAAGCCCTTCTCCAGTGACACACCTCCTCCAACAAGGCCACACCTCCTAGTCCTTCCCAAACATGGGACCAAACATGCAAACATATGAGCCTGTGGGGCCGTTCTCATTGAAATCACTGCACCACTAGAAAGATGGACACTTCACAATGGCTATATCTACATGCTCCTAATTTCTCAAAGGATACAATTTTCAAGGCTTAAAAATTAAGTGTAGTTTAAAATTAAGTTTTAAAATAGATTTACTTATTTCTGTTATTGTAAGAATCTCCACTGGATAGTGGTGGCTCACGCCTTTAATTCTAGCACTTGAGAGACAGAGAGGCAAATATAGACCAAGCTGGTCTACAGAGCCCATTCTAGGACAACCAGGGCTACACAGAAACACTGCCTTGAAAAAAAAAAAATCTCCTTCTGCAACTAAAGTGTCTGGTGGTTTTATGAGTGAATAAGAGCTGTCACAGGTGTGGCCAGTACAATGGCTGTGGCTGGTAGGAGCAAGTAAGAATGGTCTCCCCTCCTTCTTAGCCTCAGGCTTCTGTAAGCAGGACAAACTGCCAAGATCTTCAAGCTTTTGAGTCAGAAAGATGCAGATAAGACCCACAAAACTGCCCCAAAACAAAAAAAGGTGATGTTTCACAGAGAGTGATTATAGACTATAGAAAGATAAATAGGTTGTGCCTTCTACTCACACTGAGGAGCTCAATGTTGCTCCTTAAAAGAAATGATCCATTCATAAAGTAATCTTTTCCTGCTGTATTTGCCCATTTGATGTTTTGTTTTGGTATCCCATAGCTGCTGAATTCCCATTGGCATGTTCTTAGAATGGTCAGTGGTGGGTCTTCAGAGTTCTTACCCATCATCAAAACATTTTGTGACATAGATGACATTATGCCAACCTCTGAGTGGTTCACAGCTTTAGAAGAAATACCCCCAAACCCTGGTGCCAGAAGGAAGCAACTAGAAAAACAACAAAAACAAGAAGGTGAATTGTAATTTATCTCCCAGCTCAATTCACTGAGACAGCTCAGCTCCAGAGGGTGTTTACTAGGCACTGTTTATCCCTCTATAAACTCTTAGAGTGCCATGAGGAAGCTTGAAGACTGAAAATAGTTCTCTGTTCAGTTTGGACCAAGACCATAAAAGAGTCCATTTTTTACATTTTATCTTGACATGAGTGAGCAGCCAGGCCCTGAGGCAAAGCTGAAATGCTGTGGTCAAGTGTTCTTTGAAAATTCACAGAATTGATATCTGGTCTACAGTCTATTGTTATACCTTCTGAAGGGACCTGGGCCATTGTGGTCCCTTTCCAGCACCTGTGGGAGCCTATCAACTTTATAATGCACAACTATTCTGGCCCAGCTGGCCTCCATAGCTCAAAAGAAAGCAGAAGACCAGGTAAAAGTGAGCCATTCTTGGCATGAGCATGGGAACCAGCTATAGGCTGAGAGGAAATTGAGCCATCCCAGACCTTTACAAGATCCCACATGGTAAGACTTCAGGAACACACATTCACTGGGGTTTTGAACTCAGGACTCACGTCTGGGCTGGGAGTGTGGGTCAGTGGGGACAGTGCTTGCCTAGGAATGGCATTGGAACTTCATTCCTCATCCACAAAGGAGAGATAGGGAGTTATCCCACACAAAATTCTCCCAAGTGCTAGGAATTCCACATCATAGCAAAAATCCAGCCCACACCAGGGGACAGTATCCTGTGTTCAGATTTATCTGAGAGGGGCTTCCCCAAGTCACCCAAGATAAAGTAAAGTACTCTTGGCAAGATTTCTAGAAATGTTGATAATTTTTCTATTTATTCTTGATAATTAAATGTCCTATATGTATATTTGAGGGACAATAAAATGGATAGGCCTAACCTTTAGTCATCCCTGGAGAGATAAGAATCCAAAGCAGGGGCTGGAGAGATAGCTCACAGGTTAGGAGCACTGACTGTTCTTCCAGAGGTCCTGAGTTCAATTCCCAGCAAAACCACATGGTGGCTCACAACCATCTATGATGAGGTCTGGCGCCCTCTTCTGTAAAACTGTATGCATAATAGGTAAATAAATCAAAAAAAAAATTAAAAAAAAAAAAAAGAATCCAAAGCATACTGAACCTGGAAGTAACATCTGGGACAAAGGTTAACCTTCTGAGCCTGAGGAGACCATGGTCAATGCAGTTGTCTCTCCTCTGTCACTCACTGCATGACCTGCCACCACCCATTCCTACCACTCACCAGAGCTGACTGCACACTGCTGTCCAGATGCAGTTGGGACAGTGACTTCAAATCAGCCGTGGAGGGAATTTTTACACTACAGTAATTGCAAACCTACAAATCAGACTTCCCTGTCACTACTACCTTATCCCTAATTCCAGAGCAGATCATTAAACATGCCTCTGCATACCACTGCTGAGTTGTCAAGGAATTGCCAGGCCCAGGATGTGCTTGTTAAAAAAAAAAAAGTCACAGGGGCTGGAGAAATGGCTCAGCAGTTAAGAGCACCGTCTGCTCTTCCAGAGGACCCAGGTTCGATTCCCAGCACCCACATGGCAGCTAACAACTGTCTGTAGTTCCAGTTCCAAGCAAACACCAAGGCAAATAAATAAATAATAAAGTTTTTTTTAAAAAAAAAAAAAGAAAAGAAAAGCTAGGCTATACCTGGAGCTATTAGGACAGCTCTGTCAGCTGGAGCTACAATGGGACAGCTTAACTCTGGAGGGAAAGGTATCTGACTTTTCAGGAAATCGGGCTATTTCTGAAGCTGGGGTGTTGGGGAGGGCGATCTCCATAAAGGATATAGCAACCCTGCTCCTCTCCTGGAGAGCAACTATGCCTAAGCTTTTCTCTGTTCCTCCTTAAAGGGGCTTCCCAGCCCAACTCTGTTTCTTCTCTCCTGAAAAGATGTTGCTTTGTTTGCTTCACTCTGCTAAAGGGGAAACCCCTGCAGAAATTTAGCAATCTCCTCCAGCTCAGGAGAAAAGTTTTTTCTTTTTCTGCTTTACCTTGCTCAGTCACCTAAGGGACTTTCTCAGCAAGGTATGAAGATCTTCACCCAAGACTCTTTTGAGAAACAGATTTTTGGGGAAGCAGGAGTCCAGGAGAGTGGCTGCCTCTACCAGGGTGGGAAAAAATAGCCAAAAACTGAAAAGGCAGAGGGGTTTATATAGGGGCTCTTAGGAGTAGAGTTTCTCTAGGAATACTCAGGGATTGGTTAGCTTTTTCTTCTCAGGGATTGGTTAGTTTTGTTGGTCAGGAGCAAAGATAGCTCTGATTTCAGGGCCAAACTGTATATTCACTCATAAGTGCTATTAGATGTAAAGCCTTTCTTAGCCTTTGAACTCTAATTCTTTTTTTAAATATTTATTTTTATTTTATGTGAATTGGTATTTTGCCTGCATGTATGACTGTGTAAGGGTATCAGATCTTGGACTGTGTAAGGGTATCAGATCTTGGAATTACAGACAGTTGTCAGCTGCCATGTGGATGCTGGGAATTGAACTCAGGTCCTCTGGAAGACCAGTCAGTGCTCTTAACCACTGAGCCTTCTCTCCAGCCAGCGTATATTTCTTTCAATGACTCTGATTCTAGGACCAAGTGTGTTCCTTTGAACTAGTTTCAGAGCTAGGGCATGTTTTTGTTGTTGTTTTGTTTTGTTTTGGGTTCTGGCCGGAGCCCCAGATCCAGGCTGTGTTTCTTTCACTGGGTCTGGGATCAGGGTCAGGGTCAAGGTACTCATGGATTAGTTGGTTTCATGCTCAGTGATTGGCTGGTTTTGTTGGTCAGTTAGTCAGGGGCAGAGATGGCTGATTTCAGGGCCAAACTGCTTCTTTCATTGGCCTTTTTTAGTTTTTTTACTTTAATTAGAAGGCCAGGGCTGGTTTCAGAGTCAGGACATGTTTCTTTGGTTCTGGGTTGAAGGATAAAGTGTTTCTTTCACTAGCTTTTTTTTTTTTCACTAACCCTGGTTTCGGGGCCAGAGTTGGTTTCTTTGGCTAGCCCCTTTTCCCTACAGGAAGGAAGGATTATAAGAGCAAGAAACCACATAGAGACTCTAGATGGACAGCTGGGGAGCCTGCATGGGACCAAACAAGGCCTTATAATTGTGGGTGAAAGTTGTATGGCTTGGACAATTGGTGAGACTTCTGACAGGAGGACCAGGATTTTTCCCTAGTGCATGAACTGACATTTTGAAGGCCATTTCCTACGGAGGAACACCTTGCTCAGCCTTGATGCAGGGGGGAGGGCTTGGTCCTGCCTCAACTTGATATGCTGGACTTTGTTGATTCTCCATGGAAACCTTACCCTAAGGAATGAATAGAGTGAGCAGGAGCAGTCGAGGGAGGGAAACTGTGCTTGGTATGTAAAATGAAAAAAAAAAAAAAAAAAACTTGAAGGAGGGAAGATTTATCTTGATACATAGTTTCTGAAGTTTTATGCCATGGTTGGCTAGTTCCATTGTTTATAGGTCTGTGGAAAGCCAAGGGTGTGGTGGGGACAGCCTGCTTGCCTCATGACCTCATGTAGCTTGGAACAGAAAAAGGAGAATATAAGAAGCCAGGAACAAGACATGGTCCTCAGGATGTAGCAACAAGGACCCACTTCCTACAATTAGATCCCACCTCTTAAATGCCATTTCCTTCTAATCCTCCTCAGTTTATAAATCCATCTGTCAATTAATACACAAATCCAATCCCTTTTCCCAAAGCACCCCCATTAAATGCTGATGCACTGGTACCAAACTTTCAATGCCTGAGTGTTCCAGACTCAAACTACGACATTTCATTCCTGGTTCCCAAAGGCTCAAGGCTATTTGCCACTCGAAATTTGTTTAAAAGCTTTCTAAGAGTCCCCAAACTTTTAATAATTCCAACATTGCTCAAAGTTCAAGTCCAACATCTTTTCTGAGACTCAAGACAAACTCTGAACCACAAGCCCATGTAGAATTAAAAAAACAACCTATATACTTCCAGCATACAATGGTGGGATAGGCACATAGTGAATATTCCATTCCAAAGGAAAAATAGGAGTAGCAAGAGGAATGAATCCAAAGCAAGACCAAATCCAACAAGGCAAGCATTAAATCCTGTTGGATACATTTAGGTAAACTCTTTCTTGAACCCATTTTCTCCATAGTTGGTATTTTGTATGGCTGACAAAATGGCACCATTTGGTAATAAGACAAATCTTTACCATGCATACTAAATCACTTTGATCCTTCAGGACTTGCCAAATGCCATCACCATTACCCTACTTTGAACAATTCTGGTTTTTTAAAACATGCTTTATTTTAAGAAATTTAAAATCAGATATTTTTGTTGAAAGCTGGAAGTTTTGCTAGGTCTGTTAGTACAGACTCTCTCAGGTAACTATAGCAGGAGTATGGTGAGTTCAAAGCCAACCTGGGATATATAGCAAGACCCTGTCTCAAGAACAAAAGAAAGAGGGGAGGAAGGAAAGGAGGGAAAAAGAGAAAATAAGTTTTAATTTACTAGAAAACAGAATGCCACATAAAAAAATTACAACCTTGCAGGCATTGATTCTATACTTGATACAGTCTAGGGATCTTGATATGGTTCATTTTCTCTGCCAGTTAAAGAATCAAAAACTAGGGGAAATCTGGGTAGGGCACAACATGTGGTAGCAGAGAAATCTTAAACTCTTCGGACAGCAGACAAAATCAGCAGTAGAAAAAGAGTGTTTATTGGGGGTCAATAAACATGCACACACAACAGACATACAGGGAAAGAGCCCCTCTTCAAAGTAGACCAAGGACTCTGAGCCCCTGTTAAGTTAAAAATCCAAGCTATATACTTTCAATATACAATGATGGAACAGACACAGTGGACATCTCATTCCCAAAATGAAAAACAGGAGTAGATGAAAGGCAGAAACCTCCAGGGGTTGGGGGGGGTTTGAAAGCTCTGAAGAGTTTTACTCCTTTGAGTTAGGGCTGGTTGGTTTGAAGTCAGATGGGATGGTTGATTGGTCCTGACCCAGCCTTGAACTTGTTGGACCACTTCATGAGCAGGGATCAGTGGAAAACAGAGCCTACAAGGCCTCTTTTAAGCTTCCAGGCTTTTGTCCCAAGTCAAAAGGAAAATGAGGAAGAAGCCAGCTATCTTGAAAATCCACCACCTTTATAGCTATGGACCTTCTCCTTATCCATCTGCCTACCAGGGAACCCATCCACCATCACAGTCACATAAGCTACCAAAGCTTCTAGGCTAGCTTATGTGACAGGGCATGACAATACAATGGTTCCTCCATCTTGTATTTTTGCTGAGGTCATTTCAGGTTTAACAAGAATTTGATCTCCTTGATGGAGAATCCCCATGAAAAATTACCCAACTCCATTCTTACCAAAGACCAAGATGTCCCAGATAACTCAGCTTCTGTTAAATTGCTTGACTATGCAAACCTCTTCCTGCAGCTGCTGAACAGGATGTGGTTTCAACCTTTAAAAGCCCCTTGGTGTAAATGCTCAAGGCCACACTGTTCCTCCCTTCAGTACCTGTGAAGTCCCAGGCAGCTGGAACAGACTTTCAATTGGCTATAAACTGTGTCTGAGTGGTCATCTCTGGTGGACTCTCTGTGGCATTTGTTCCTGGCAATGCCTCTGCTGCCTGCCCACCTCTTTCCCAGTGCTGTCTGCTACCTTCACCCCTTCCTTGGTGTTCCAGTACACACAAGGTCCCTTGCTAGGCAGCTTCCTCCCAGGGATCTCCTGTACCTTCCTATCCCCCACCAACTCCTATCACTAGCCAAGAACCAGCACATAGAGACCCTCTGCGCTAACTCTTGCCTGGGGCACAAGAGGAAGGCACCTAAGGCTGAGGGCTGAGTTTGTTGGTTGTTTTTGTTTTTGTTTCTTGTTTTTGTTTATTTTAGTCCTCAGATTAGATCAGAACTTTCAAAATCGTGACACAGAGCATATGCTACAAATACTCCATCAATATTCTCCCACTGAGGAACAGACTCTAAAGGTCTCAGAAGTGGGATTCAAGAGGAACAATGAGACAGACAGTTGGGAGTATAATGTTTATTAGAAGCATTATTTGCTATGGACAGACTGACAAAAAACGGAATGGTAGCAGTTCTGAGGAGAGTTCAGGGACAGTGTGGCAAATCCTTCTGGGAAGTAGAATCTGGTCCCATCCTCAGGTCTCTAAGGAAGAAGAGGAATTCACATCATCAGACAGTAGCCAGGTCCTCTTGCCTGGAGCCACCTTCTGCAGTGGACAGGTCCCAGCAGAGGATGTAAGGAGTTGGCAGGGAAACTTGCCAGGCATGATGGTCAAGAGAATCTTGTAGCCCTGGCTGACTCACAGACAGAGTACTTTTTTATTTATACGAAGTTTAGCAAGCAGGGATATATTTGTGTTGTTCCAAAACATAGATCATATCATTTCTAGTTTTGGATATTTGTTTCACTTTTTCTTGCTCACCTTTTAGTCATCACTAATAAACTATGATAGAACAGAGCTACGATTTTCAACCATTTTCCCTCAAGTTTTGACATAATTAATGAACAGAGTTATCATTTTTACTCATTAACCCATAACCCAGTTTTTAAGACATGAAAGGCATATGACAGCCTGTTCTCAGGGTGGTAGCTTTGGTTGCTTTAAGGATGCTAGACTAAAACGAAGTCTTCAAGCCAGCCTGGGCATAGTGCCATGTTCCAAGCCACTAACTCGTAATGGTCAGAGTGTCCAAGGAAAGTGTCAGGGCAAAGCTGCTGTAGTTATTCAAATTTTGGCATAATACAATGTTTATATTTTATATTTTTATAAAATTTGTTTGTATATCTAATCCTGGTATTGGGCTGTTCTTTGGTCATAAGACGTCATTATGAGTTTGCATGTGCTAGCTTTTCTAAGAAAGGGAGTACTGACATCTCATTCTTTTATCATCTTTTTATTCCATACTTTGTTCATTAATACAAGTCTTTGTGTGGGCTGGAGAGACGGCTCAGAGGTTAAGAACCAACTAAAGGCTCTAAGCCTGTATTGTACTAGCCCAGCCCAGTCTTGCACAGTCACCCTCTCTTCAGTGGAAGCTCCTCCTAGAAGAAAGCCTGCCTGTGTCGGGAGCACCTGGTGGGAAGCAGCTCACTTGTTCTCAGGAGTCAGTCTCTATTCAAGCAAATCCAGGATCCTGGTACTCAGCCATGATAAGGAAGAGCCTCCAGAGTGTGGCAAGACTTGTCCACCAGAAAGCTCTCCCAAGAACCTCCCATCTCCTGCCCAGACTCCACCAGGCCTCAGCATTCAGATCCTCCACAGACTCCCTGGTGAGTTCTCTTCATCTCTAAGGGTCTAGGGCTGAAGAACCCTAAATTCTCCTTTTCCTGTCTTATTTCTGGGTTGATACGGAGCTGTTTGGTTTGGCAAAGGGAAGCTGCTTTGGGGTACTTACTAAGCCATATCCTAAACTAAATCTAGCAGGACAAATTCTGGACCAAATCCTGTGTGGCCACTGGCAAATCTCTTATAGGGTAATGCATGACGTATGGCAGGTGACTATATTGTCCTTGACCCTGGTCACGATATTATGCTTCCTTGGGGCCTGAAAGCATTTCAAGGCATCTGTCAGACAGGCCCATAAGCAACTGGCTCCTGTAGTGAGGGGCTAATAAAAATCTCTCACCAATTGCTGGCTTATCCCGTAGCGAAACAGTGTTTGTCTCTCTCAAGTGTAACAACCTTAATCATGGTTCCCCAGTTTCTCCACTTGTCCAATGGGACTAATGGTAGCAGTCCTCCATTTCAAGGAACTACTCACAGTAACCATATTGCACTTCTGCACAGTGTCACTAGAATGGCTAGCCCCCATTCCCGACATTCCCACTTCTTTGCCTTTTAAGATCCCTAGGCAACTCATCCACAGATGTCTCCAAGCCCCAACAAGGAAGATGGGCTCTCTCTCTGGGTAACACTAGAGCAGACAGGGACTAAAAAGTCTCAAACTCAGAAACAGTCTAAATGATGGTCCCATAGCCCGAGAACAATTCTCAACTTCCAAGATGTCATCATGCTACCCTGATTTTTCTTGCCTAGGTTGCAAGATTCTGTCCAAAGAAAACAGATTTAAAGGATTATGCCCTTCCCAATGCCAGCTGGTGTCCAGAAATGCTGAGCCTGTACCAAGAGTTTCTGGAGAAAACCAAGTCAGACAAGTGGATTAAAATACACTCCTTCAAGTCCAACAGAGAACATATCCAGGGGCTTAAGCTCCCATCCGGGCTAGTAGCTGCCTCAGGTAAGACCAGGTCTGAAAGGGTTCAGAAGCACATACACACACCCCTATAAACCTTCACCCATCTCCACACCTCTATCCACCCACACACACCTCTGCCCACCCCCCTACAGACATTTCCACCCACACATACACACCTACACACACAACTCCACCCACATACTCACACACACTCCTCCATACATACATACACACCTCCGCCCATATATACACACCTCCTCCCATTCACCCACACACACATACACACTCCTCTACCCACAGTGAGGGGAACACTCCTTAAATCCTAGGTCAGTTCAGCCTGCCACCTTTCTCTGGTTTGAAAACATTTAGGAAGGCTAGTCATGGTGGCACACAAATCCCAACAGTCAGAACACAGAGGCTGGTAATGTGAGAGGTTGAGGCCAGCCTGGTCAGCAAAGCCACCCAGGACTACATAGGAAGAATTTTTCTCCAAAGAGAAGAGGGTAAATATTGTCAAAATAAATTATGAAATTCCCCAAGAATTAGTACAATAAGAAATGTTATGACATTCAGGAGGGAAATTCATGTTCTTCACAGCCTGGAGGCTCTCCCTGCTGTCCCACCCCTCCCTCACCTGCAAAGCAGCTATGGGTGGGAAGCACGTCTGCACTAGTCCCCCTGCCTGACTCCTTTACTTCTCTCTGCAAGGGCACACACCCGAGTGGCACCTTTGCTCCCAGCTGAGGTCCAGCTGGAGGACACTAGTACAGGGCTCTGCTCTTCCTGGGTACTCACCAATGGCTCCTCCCTCAGCTAAGCTTTACTCCAATCCTGCCTTCCCAGCCTTGTAAACACCTTTGGCCTTCCCTTACTACTGCAGGCCTCAGCATGCCCCCTCTGCTCAGCTTGGTGAGATGGCACTCTGAGAGGTGCAGTAAATTTGATTGACAGAGCTGCCACTTTTACCCTGCCCCGCCCTCTGTGTGTGTGTGTGTGTGTTTTCTTTCTTTTTCATTCATACATGAATTTCATTCATACTCCAGACTCTACTGCTTCTCAGGGATAAGTGGACAGCATAACTAGCCGGTGACCCTCATGGTGACCCATGGTACAGGCAAAGCAGAGGTACCAAGCATACATACCCTTAGTCTCAGCAGAGGCAGATAGATCTTGTAAGTTTGAAGCCAGCCTGGTCTACAGGGTAAGTTCCAAGACAATCAGGGCTACAAAGGAAAACCCTGTCTTATGATGGGGAAAATGTTATTTCTAGGCTGAGGAGATAGCTGGATTGGTAGAATGCTTGCCTGGTCCTGTACTTTATAAGTGTTTATGAGGACACAGGCTCTCTGAAGACAAGAAATAAGGAACATGTTTCATCACCTCTTCCCCTGTAGAAAGGCTTCCTAACTACACAGTTGGGGTGTCTAGTTTCTCTCCCTTTGCTCATAATGCTGTGTTCTGACAGGTTCCCACACCCTAAGGTATCTCTGCTTCAAAACTGTCATTTCTGCCCAGACAAACAGGACTGGCGCATCTTCACCAGATGCATCCAACTGGAAGGACAAGGCTTTGAATATGTCATCTTTTTCCACCCATCTGAGAAGAAATCAGTCTGTCTTTTCCAGCCAAGCCCCTACCTGGAGGACCCCCCAGGGTAAGGCCTCAGACAGGCCAGGGTGGATTCCTCCCAAGCTTGGCTCAGTAGGGTGGGTCCAGCACCCACAGGCCCTGGAGTCTCTAAAGACCTAAAATGGGGTATAAGGAACTTGCCAGCCTGTGAGGACAGTCTAAGTCAGCGTCTCTAGACTCTACTGTCCATGTGTGTCCCCCTTATTGAAGCCTCAGAATACTCCAGAAATAAAAGTTCTGAGAGGCCAAGGATCCCTTCCCTTCTGAAAAATAAAACCCCTGAAAAATAAGACCCCAAGGAGACAAGGTGGAGAGAAGTTCAGATATGTTTAATTCAGGGGTGTGTGGAGCTATAAAATAAGGCAGAGCAGATGATCCAGCACTGAAGCCAGTTGGTGGACTGAGAATGCAGAGAGGAGATAATATCCACTGAGTCTCGGGCAATGCAAGTGGCAAAGAACTGCTCTGCAGGATCAGCATTTTGCCAACAACGCCTATATCTGGTCAGGGAGCACAAAGAATCTTGGTACCAACTTATTTTTCTTTACAGCAATAGAGGAGGAGGCAAGTGCCCAGAAATGTACATGAGATTTGGGGAACTTAATCAATGAGCTAGAAGTTCTTTTTATTCACAATATCTGGTGAGAAAAATGAAGGCTTGGAATGGTTCAGCAAGTTGTTCAAGAACACATAGGTAGTGGGTGGCAGAACCCGTAGTCCAGCCAGGCAGTATGATGCCATTACATTGTGGGGGGTACACTCAGGATCCCATCACAGCATTGGCAGAAGAGCAGGAACAGCTAGCCTGGGTCCACAATAAATTGCACTCACTTTCAAAGCCCAGATCTGTTTTATATGATTTGCATCTTATTAAGGTGCCTCAATATTTCCCCCTAGCTTAACTAACAGTGACAAAGCCTGAAGGTTTTACATACTTGAAATAATCAAATGTCTGTGCTATCACACTGAAGTGGCTCATGTTATCACACGTTTGCCAGGCAGTGCTGCTCAGAAGCCCACCTTGCTGGCCCTTTAATAAGTCATAAGTTAATTAACCTGCCTTGAAACTGTGGGTTCAACATGGGCTGAATGCCTGGAAGGGTGAGAAATGGTCCAAACTCACGTTTCAAAGAGTAAATCAAGATAAACATGGTAGTTTACACCTACAAACCCAGAGCTCAGGAGGCTGAGGTGGGATTGCTAGTCTGTCTTGAAAAGCAAAAAATGATAAAGGATTAAGTCTAACAGTTGAAAGGGTATTTTTCTACTTCTTTGAATGTATGCAGCCTTCTAAAATGTGCAACTGTCACCAGCAATTAGGTGATGCATCTGAAAAAAATGGTCTCTATTAACTGTGTGCGAAAAAATTCTCTGTTGCAATAAAATAGTTGTGTCAGTTGTTAGCAGAAGCTGAAGGAAAAAGGAGAGACACTCAGTTACTTTTGACCTCCTGAAGCCCACAGAATGTACGCTGTGTGCCTTTCCTGTTTGGCTGCCTGAGATGGAAGATCCACATTTGGGGGACTCGGGGGAGAGAGAAAAGCTTAGGGGGGTTGGTACCTCCCAAGGTACTGAGAAGCAGCCCAGAGAGGGGTCTATTTAGCAGCCTCATTCCTAGGCTTACTCCCTCCCCGTCCTGATCTCCAGGTTTGCCCACGGAGGGTCACTGGTGGCCATGATAGATGAGACATTTTCTAAAACTGCCTATCTGGCTGGAGAAGGACTATTCACACTGAGTCTCAATACCAGGTTTAAAAAGTAAGTGTGATTCCTCAGGCAGTAGCTGATATTGGGGCTCTTTCATCATGGGGCTCTGTAAGATCTGCAAGTCTCTCCAGCCCAGCATTTCTCTAGTCCTGGGCCAGAAACCAACCTCTACCATTCAATACCAGAAACCAGCAAACAACCCCTGAAGCTTAGGCTGCTTATGAGTCCTGGAGGCAGGGTGAGCTGAGAAAAGGAGGAAGGTTGAAGTGGGAAACAGGTTCAGAAATAGACTCCATTGCATTCTCTTCCAGCGTGATCCCCGTGGGTTCTCTGGCTGACCTGGACATTCAAGTAGAAAAGATAGAGGACCAGAAGCTTTACATGTCCTGCATCACCCAGAGCAGAGACAAGAAGACAGTCTATGCCAAGTCCTCTGGTAAAGACATCCTCTGGCTGGGCCTGCTACAACCCAACCCACAACAAAGGGGAAGCAGCTAATGATCAGGTCCCAAGGTGGGGTCTAGCCCTTTTATGGGGGTACTGGGCACCTGCTAGAAACATGAATGAAGAGAAAGGGAACAAAATTTAAATGTTTTCCTAAGTGAGGATTGCACAGGCTGCACCACAGGGCAGTTTCAGGTGATTGGTAATCTAAAGCAAATGTTCCCCGCCCTCAGCCCTGGTCTAGACTCCCAGTGCTCAGCTCACTTTTGTCTTGCAGGTGTTTTCCTTCAGTTGCAGCTGGATGAAGAGCCATCCCAGTAGCAATGACTATGCCTTCAGCGGAGTTGACGATGATGATGGTAGTCTACCTGGGATTACCACATAACAGATAAAGGTCCCCAAGAATCAGTTGGCAGATAAGACAGAGGGCATTTTTACCACCCCATAATCAGCCCAAAAACCTTCTACAGTTGGAATCAAAATTGTCCACGGGTCAGCGATGGCTCAGCAGTTAAGAACACTGGCTGCGGGGCTGGAGAGATGGCTCAGAGGTTAAGAGCACTGACTGTTCTTCCAGAGGACCTGAGTTCAATTCCCAGCAAAACCACATGGTGGCTCACAACCATCTATGATGAGGTCTGGTGCCCTCTTCTGTAAAACCGTATGCATAATAAATAAATAAATCTTTAAAAAAAAAAATTTAAAAAAAAAAAAAAAAAAAAAAAAAAAAAAAAAAAAAAAAAAAAAAAAAAAAAAAAAAAAAAAAAAAAAAAAAAAAAAAAAAAAAAAAAAGAACACTGGCTGCTCTTTGGTTCCCAGCACCAATATGATGACTCACAACCTCTGTAACTCCTGTTGCAGGGGATCTAATGTCCTCTTCTGGCCTCCATAGAGTACCAGGCAGGCAGACCAAGCACAAATACATATAAAATAAAACAATTTTTAATTTTTGTTTGTTTTTGTTGTTTTTTTTGTTTGTTTGGTTGGGTTTTTTTTTTTTTTTTTTTTTTTTTTTTTTTTTTTTTTTTTTTTTTTTTTTTTTTTTTTTTTTTTTTTTTTTTTTTTTTTTTTTTTTTTTTTTTTTTTTTTTTTTTTTTTTTTTTTTTTTTTTTTTTGATCTTCCAATGCACCAACAAGGAACATAGAGCTCCTGTCAAGTGCCAGGCAATAAATGAAGTACCTGGTCCACTGCAATGCAAGTCAGGGTCACCGGCCTGGAGATGTAGCAGAGAGCATCACATCAATTATCCCAGCCTTCCCCAGTTCTCATCAGAAGAGCAGTGTACGCTGAAAAAGAGCCAAAGCCATTTAACTCTGTGAACTCAAAATGGAAATCTAGAGAATTAAACTCAAAAGTAAAGTCACGGTGTATTGACACATGGCTATAATCCCAGCACTAGGAAGGATGAAATGGGGCATCCTGAATTCTGGGCCATCCTATGCTATATTGTAGGTCTTAACTTAAAACAGTAGGGACTGGAAAGAAGGATCAGTGGGTAAAACACTTGTATGAGAACCTGAGTTTAGATAAAATGAGAAAGTGGCAACTAGGATCTTCACCCTAGCTGGAATGGGGGTGAAGACAGGCATGTTCTGGGCCAGCTAGTCTAACCTAAATAGTGAGCTCCAGTTTTAGACAGAGACTCTGTCTCAAAACCAAGTTAGAGAGTGATAGAGGCTAACCCCCAGTGTTGATCCTAGCTTCCACACATACACACTGACAGACATGTGACAGAGACAGAAAGACAGGTGTGAAAATACACAAGAAGCAAGAGGAGTGAGTGAAAAGAGGGTGGGAGGGTAGAGAAGGTCAACAAGTGACCCTTGGCTTCAAGGCCCAGGCCCTGCTAAAGAGGCTGAGAAGAGGAACCAGTGAGGAGGAGAGAACAGGAGGCCTCCCATGTGGCGTTAAGTAAGGAGGCAGAGCAGGGCAAAAAGCAGAGAATGAGGAAATGAGTGTCTATCTTTATTTCTCAGAATTTTGTTGTTGTTACTATTCTTTAAGGAAAGAAATTTGACTGTATTTATAAATTTAAAAATTGGTTCAGAACTTGTCTTTGAAATTGACCAAGAACAAAAATGGAGACAGGAGTCACAGGACAGTATCAGATTGACTATGAGACCAAGAGTCAGGAAATGGGGACATAGAGCAGCAAAAGGATTAAGGGATTGTATACCAGATCCACTCAGCTTCCTCTGTGATGTTAGAGATATCAGAGGATGGCCAGGGGAGGGAAAGAAGCCTGGTACAAAGAAGATTTGGAAACCTTCTGTGACATCGGGAAACCAACCGGCACACTGAGCACCTCGACTGCTAGGGGAAGAAGCATATGGAGTAGCACGAGTCTCAGGGAGAGGAGAGTGGGGGAGCCAGACTGCAAAGCCCAGGGGTGGTAACAGATAAACTGAACAAGAACAATGGTGTCAAAGAGAGAAGGCAATGCACCTGTGCACATATAAAAAGAGAAAATGTTTGCTATGGAGAACAGTACCCTGGGGAAGCAATAGGCACTCAGGAAAAATCTGTGTCTCTTCAGAACCTGGGCAGAAAGGGGTTTCTACAAACAGGCTACAAGGTAAAAGGGCAGTCATTACTACATTACAGCCAGTAGGCAGAGATAATGCTTGGTTCAAAAAAGCTTCAGAAGGTTATATCACAAAGAATTTTTCTTATGAGATATGGTAAGGTGAAATGCTTTAAATCTCTGTAATTTCATCCATATATCTTCAACACAAAGAGTTTCTCACTCTAGACAGTGGTGTCCAGGAGTAAGTCATTCTTGGATGACAAGTTCTTCCAATTGCCAAGTCATACTGGGTGTTAGCTTCCAGTGACCAGATGAAAGTAAGAGAATTTGATAGGTGGGATTTGCATTATGGCCTCAAAGTCATTCAAGTACTCCCAACACTGATAGGGAATTTGGAAAATACTATCTCACTTACATTAAAGAAGAGAGAGAATGCAAGCATAATATCACATGGCTTTAAATCTAGTACTTGAGAAATAGAGGTGAGGCAGGAAGAGTCCCACTTAGCCTGGTCTACAGAGCAAGTTTCAGGACTAACTACACAGAGAAATTCTGTCTCAAAAATACCAAAAGAAGAAAGAAAGAGGAGGAGGAGGAAGAAGAAGAAGGGAAATAAGGCAATGTGGTAAAATGTTCTCTGTATGCTGTAAATAAAGGAGCTGTTTTGGCCTAAGTGCAGCACCATAGAAGTGGGTGGAGAATCAAAAGAGAGACAGGTAGAAAGAGTTAGCCAGTCTCCATCTGACCCCCAAAGAAGAAACATGTAATGAATCCAGGTGAGCTGCGGGCCAGGCCATGTGGCAGATAGATTAAAAGAAATGGGTTAAATTAATATAAAAGAGCTACTTAATAATGTGCTTAAGAAATAGGCCAAACAATATAAAATTAATATAAGCATCTGATTCATTTCTTTGGGGGACAAAAGCCGCCGTGGGCCAGGTCCAAACCTCCAGCACAAATGGGCTGAGAAACTTTTCACAACAGATGGTGCCCAGCGTGGGGCGAACACCCGCATAAAGCCTGAGAATGTTTAAAAAGCTTTAAAAAGCATTCTAAATCACTGAAACAGAGCCAAAAGTGGCTTTCTGAATTGCATATTTAAATTGATTTATGGTACAGAGATAGCATGGTGTTCAGGTGTAAATTTAAAAATGGCATGTCCACGGCACACAGCTTAAACCCATGTTTCACAAAAGGCTTGATATAAGTATGATTGATTTAAGGTTTCTGCTTATACTAAACAGAAAGAAAACAGAGTCAAAAACAGTTTTTCTAGTAGCATTTCCTGAGTCCGCCCTGTTTGCTGGCAGTGAGAGAGATGCAATGGGCACCTCTGCCATATTAAAAAGCCACCAAAAGGGGCAGAGTTGACAATCACAGTGATACTAACATTTTAAAAGCTCTTTTAGTTAAAAAATAAATAAAAATTCTCAATAAAACAAATTTAGACTCACAAAATCTCTAAATGAAGTACAATATATATATATATATAAAATACACATAAGCTTCAAAAAAAAAGTAAAAAAGCCCTTAAAAAATAAAAATTAAGATTAATAAAAGGCCACATAAAAATGACAGATAAACAAAGAGTCTAGATTATGGTTATTGTGTTTTCTTTTAATTTTTTAACTTTTAATGAGCTAATTGCAAAAAGACAATTAATTGCTAAAGCTGCTAAGTTAAACAAATACATATACTTTAAAGATATCTTGACTTTAAAATCTGTTTATAAGAATATGTTGCTTGGAAAGAGTTTCTGTTTTTGTCTCCACAAAAGATCAAAACCTGTGGATTGGTTCCAGGCAAATGTGATTTCATTTGCCAAGGCCACCTAAAATTCTCTGATGAGAAGATCACCTTCCAAGATGCCAATTGAGATTATCCAGCCTCAAGACCCCATGAGATTGCCAATGTCCTTTGTCAGCGGGAAGTAATTAAAAAAAAAAAAAAGCTACATCCAATTTCCCAAAATATTACTTATTAATGTTTGTCATTGTGGATTGTAAGACAATCCATGAGTTACTTGTACATCCATTTGTCTGCAGAATGCAGTAAACTGTGTTCCAGTATAAGCAGGGCCATTGTCAGTTTTTACCTGCAGGGGCTTTCCCCAAGCTGCCCAGGCCTCTAGGCAGTGCACAATGACATTGCATCCTTTCTCTCCTTACCATAGTCTCAGTCCCAGGTCGTGCAGGACGCGGCAGGCTGCTTTTCCAGAGAACCCAGTTTCAATTCCCAGCACCCACATGGCAGCTCACAACTACATATAACTCCAGTTCCAGGGGATCTGATACCCTCTTCTGACCTTCATGGGCACCAGGCATGAAAGTGGTACACAGACTTACATGCAGGTAAAAACCCATATATATAAATTTAATAATAATAATAATTAAAAAGATAAATGAAGGAAGGAGAAGGGGGGATAATGTAATTGTATTTTAATTTAAAAGAGAAAAGGGTTTCATAAGCACTGATAGTAGCAGCCCTGCCTCTGTTGGAGAGGAGTCAGTAGTAAGGTCTATGCTCAAGATCTTACACTAGCAAGTGAAGGGTTTGGTTGCAAACCTGAACTGTGACATTCATGCCACCATGATGATAATAAACTAAACCTCTAAAACTGTAAGCAAGCCCCTAATTAAATATTTTATTTTGTAAAGAGTTGCCTTGGTCATGATATCTCTTCATGGCAATAGAACAATGACTAAGACAACCATCCAGGCAAAAGTGACAATTTATTCTCCTTGAAGCAAATGATATGTATTTTCCAAATGCCTGAATCAGGAACAAAAACAAACTAAAAAATTAGTAGCCATTTGTCTCAGTTAGGGTTTCTATTGTTGTGAAGAGACACTGTGACCATGGCAACTCTTATAAAGAAAAACATTTAATTAGGGCTGGCTTATAGTTTAGAGGTTCAGTCCATTATCGTAATGGGGGGGCATGGCAGCATGCAGGCAGATATTGTGTTGGAGAAATAGCTAGGAGTTCGACATCTTGTATAGGCAATAGAAATTGAACTATCTCACAGGGCATGGCTTGAGCATATATGAGACCTCAAATCCTGTCTCCCACAGTGACACACTTCCTACAACAAGACAACACCTACTCCAACAAGTCCACACCTCCTATTACTGCCACTCCCTTTGGGGACCATTTTCTTTCAGACCACCACACCATTGCATGCACTCTAGCCCAAGAAAGCAGGAAATATCAACACCTCATACCAGCTTCTAAAGAAAGAGCCTTTCTGGGGCTGGATAGATGGCTCAGGGGTTAGGAGCACTGGCTGTTCTCCCAAAGGACCTGAGTTCAATTCCCAGCACCCACATGACAGCTCACAACTGTCTGTAACTCCTGTTCCAGAGATCTGACACCTTCATACCAATGCACATAAATAAAGCTAAATGAATTTAAAAAAGAAAAAGAAAAAGAAAAGAAAGAAAGAAAGAGCCTTTCTGAAACTGAGACTGCTGAGCTAGGCCAATAATTAAAGGTCCTGGGTGATAGGCCAGACTGTAAGACGTAGTTTATCACCAGTGAGCATTAGCAGCCTGAGGATACCACACAAACCCTTAAGACATGGAATATTCAAAAAACAGTTTTTTGCTTTAGGTTTTTGTTTGTTTGTTCTTGTTTTTGTTTTTTACAGGAAGCCTTGTAGCAGTTGCCTAACAACCTAGAAACAAAGACCTGCCCCCAGCTCTGCATCTCTCATCTGATCTGGCTGGGATCCAGGAAAGCACTCAGCATGGGCTCATGCCTCTAAATGCTTTTTAGTAGCATCAGCAAAAGCAAGAAAATCAGGACACCCAAGATGTCTCTATATTTTGAAAATGCCTGTCTCCTCTAAAACTCGTTTTGAAATTTGATTGTCTTTAGGTGCTGAGAAGTGTCTTTAAGAGATAATTATGCCATTGGGAGAGTTTTCTTTTTTTATTACATTATTTGTGTGTGTGTGTGTGTGTGTGTGTGTGTGTGTGTGTGTGTGTGTGTGTGTGCATATGTATAATCTACAGGAGTCATTTCTCTTTTTTTCCAGTGTGGGTCCCAGGTAAAGAAAATTCCCAACAGACTATAAAACGGGCCCAAGACTCCAAGAAAACTGCCACCCATGGAATTTCAGAAAGTAGGCAATGGCTATGGAACCAGAAGTTTACAAAAACAGGCAATCTGACATCTGATTCCTCTCTCTCTCTCTGTCTCTCTCTCTCTCTCTCTCTGTCTCTCTCTCTGTCTCTCTCTCTCTCTCTCTCTCTCTCATTCTGTAGGGTTTTGGGGGTAGAAAAAATGTTTTGTTTTGTTTTGTTTTGTTTTGTTTTCAGAAAAGCAGCTTTTGGGTCTGGCTATACCCCCACCTTCTTCCTGTTTTCAACTTCAAAAACTGCAAGGTTTAGGGGCAGATGCTGTCTCTTAAACCTGTAAATCTCTCAGCATCACGGTCAACCCGAATTCTCATTTTTTATTTCACCTACATACTCAAAAATCTTCTCTTCCTCCTCCTCCTTTTCCAGAGACTCTCTATATAGCTCTGGCTATTCTGGATCAGGTAGGTGTTGTAAAATGTCCCAAAGGGGCCCGGGATTTCCGACCTGGTCTGCAGCGGCTTTTTCCCCCAATGAAATGAATCAGACACTTATATTACTTCATACTGTTTGGCTCATGTCTCAAGCACATTACTACTAGCTAGCTCTTTCATCTTAAATCAACCCATTTCTATTAATCTGCTTGCCATGTGGCCTGGCCCATGGCTCACCTGGATTCACTACATGCTTCTTCAGGGATCGGATGGAGACTGCTAACTCCACCCTCCTTCTACCTGTCTGTCCTCTGATTCTCCATCCACTTCTACGGTGCTCTACATAGGCCAAATCAGTTACTTTATTTACAACATACAGAGAACATTTCCACCACAGGCAGGCCTTGAACTCACAGAGATTCACCTGCCTCTGCCTCCTTAGTTGCTGGGATTAAAGGTGTGCAATACTTTGCCCAACTCTTTTTTATCATTTTTTTATTTTGTTTGTTTTTTAAATTTTCATACCTTCTACTGCTCCCTCTCCTACCCCTTCTCCCAGTCCTCCCCTAGGTTCCCCACCTCAACCTTTACTCCTCAGAGAACGTAAGAAATCCCAAGGTGAGTCAATTCAGTCTGGTATATCCAATCTGGCATATCCAGTAGAGGTAGGGCCAAGTCCCTCACCATGTATCATGACTGAGAAAGGTATTTTTCTGCTAGGTATAGGCTTCAAGGAGCCAGTTCATAGACCCAGGATAGACTCTAGTCCAATTGCAAGAGTGCTCACACCTTTTGACTGTCATCTACATTCAGAGGGTCCAGATCCATTCCATGAAGGTTCCTCAGCTGTTATTTCAGAGTCTTCAAGCTCCCAACAGCCTGGGACAGCCTACTCCATGGGTCTCCACATCATGATCCGATCACTCTGCTAGTGCAATCTCTCCTCCCTCTCTTCAGCTGGACCAGCAGCTCAGCCTAGTGTTTAGTCATCCATCAGCTGCTGGATGAAGGTCCTATAATGGCAATTAGGGTGGTCATTCATATGCTAATAGGAAAGGCCAGTTTAGGCACCTTCTTCACTATTGCTTGGAGTCCTAGCTGGGCTCATCCTGTAGGTTCTTGGGTGCTCCGTACTATCAGGTTTCTCTCCAATCCCACAATGGCTCCCTCTACCAGGATATCTATCCACTTCTTTGCTCTCCCTCTCTGTTGCTCCTCCCATTCAACCATCTCATTCTCTCATGCTCTAGCCACCACCCCCATATGTTCAAAATTCTCTCAAGAGAATTTCCCCTTGCCAGGAGGATCTATGGGTGTCTCTCTTAACTTTCCTGTTACCTAGCTACTAGGATGGTGTGGACTGTAACCTGGATATCCTTTCCATTATATTACATCTAAAATCCACTCATGAGTACACACCATGTCTGTTTTTCTGCCTTGCCCAGCTCTAAACTGTATGCACAAACACTTGTGAAAAGTTATATCTGGCTGTGAATGAAAGTCCCTGAAAGGAATCCATCTGAGGAGACTGACTGCTGATTAGAATTTCAGTACCAATCCAGAGGCAACATTCCAACCTTACCTTGAGCTAAATTCTGGCCCTCTAGAACAATCATTCCTAACCCTCCTTTCCTATGTTGGAATTAACATCTTGTCATAATAGATTTAAAAAAAATGAAAATTCTTGTAGGATATATTAATTTAGCAAGAAACTGTCTTCTATTAATCTAAAAGCTAAGAATGCACCAGATTAAATCTTCAACCTATAGGAGAGTTTTCCCATCTCCCATCTCTCTAATGTACCCACCAATGTATTATAAACTTGCCTTGGTTTATTAATTTCTCTGCTCCATTAAACTACAAAAATTCTGTGACACTGCTCCCATGCTGGAACATAAAATCTGGTTGGGGAGGGTGACAAACTAAACCTGAGGTCATTCAACATGGCTCCAGAATAAACTATCTCTATTCCCTTTAAGATGAGAGTTGTGGGCTTTGCATCAACATCTCAAACCTTACACCAGATATCCAACTCAGTTCATCGGCCTTGGCAGCAGGCTCTTTTATCCACTGGGTATCTTGTCAACCCATGTATTAGGAGAGCTCAATGCCTTTCTTTCATGAGTTTGTTCTTGTCAGAGTGAGTTGTTACAGTTAGGCTATTCCCAAGTCCTTCACAGAGGCCAGCCCCAAGCTCTGAGATTTTCCAGTCTCCAAAAACACGAGCCAAAACAAATTACCCTCTACGGATCCCCCAGTCTCCAGAACTTTGCTATAGCAATGGAAATGGACTAAGGCATCATCAAGAACCACAGCAGTGCCAAGTGCCCTCACTTGCTGAGCCAACTTGCTGAATGGTTTCTGATGGGGGTTCAAGAGGGACACTGAAATGGACTATTAGGGGGAGAAATTTCTTAGGAAGGTTATCAACACCAGGGATAGACAGACAGAAGCAACAGCATGATAGAGTCTCTGAAGACTCAGAGTCCCCGTAGTGTTTCCATATCTTTTTGAGGATGGGTATTCACAAGAGCCTCCAGCCAGTCTCTCTGATTCTGGGCAGTTGGCAGGGAAGTGGGTGGGGAAACAGAATGAATGACCAATACTCCTTTTGATGTTAACTCACTTTCAGGTTGAGAGATCATGGTACCCAGAAATACAATGTCTCAATGTATTAGTCAAGGTTCTCTAGAGTAATAGAATGTAGGAAACTACATAGATATAAATAGGTAGATTTTCTGCGCCCCCCCCTCATAATAGGCTTCTCCAACACAGTAATCCAGATCGATCTGAATAGAAAAAGTATGATAACAACTATTTGAGTAAAGCAACTTGCAGGCAGTTTCTCCAGTCCCAGAGATGGAGATCTGAGAAGCTGCAACAAGAGCAGGGAGATATAGAAAAGGATATAGGTGAGGTATGGTGATATTACAGGGTATATGTCAGGAACCAAAGCCTATAGCTAGCCATTAACCAGCAGTTTACACCCTAGATAGCCAGCCAGAAGACTACACCCTTTTTGTTTTAAGCTAGGCCATGAATCCAGGTGACTCCCTTTGATCCTCTCAGACCAGCAGGTGACAATCTCCAGGAATTCAACTGAGATCAGATAGATTTCCATATCAATTCTACCCTGTCTGTTACCTCTCCTCTCAGGCTTGCCACCTTTTTTGAATAACCCTCCCCTTTCTCACTGCTACGTGAATTTTAAACACTCTGAGATGTAGAATTTAAACCATGGCTGGAAGGATAAAGTGTGTCAGAGCTTGAGTGAAAATTCCTCCGTGTTCCTGCTCCTCCATTTGTCTCACCCCCAGTTTCAGGTCCACATTGAAGACCCTGCTGGCTGGGGCAGGTATAGGCAAAGTGTGATGATGTGTCCACCAAAAGCTAGGCTTGTGCCCAAGTATGGACAAAAGCTGAAGGCTTTAGTCTGGGACTTGGGTAACTGGCGACTTGAGTGGGGGAAGCTGCCTGCCCCCAAGAATGCAGAACTGGGCTTTTTGGTTTCTTTCCTTTGTTTGGAGGTCCTGAGTGGGTGGGGTTTGGAAAGAGAGAGGAATGGGCTTTCTGGATCATGCAGGGGTGAGCTGGAGTTTGTTTTTTTTTTTTTCCAAAAAAAAAAAAAAAAAAAAAAAAGCTAAACACACACATACACAGGAATATCTATAACAGAAGGCTAGAAAGAAGGTTCTTAGTCCAAAGGCCCCAAGTTTGGGTCACAGCACCCACATCAAGCAGCTCACAAGAGTTCCAGGGGATCAGATGTCCTCTTCTGACCTCAACAGGCATTCTTGCCCCACTCCCAGACACACAAATAAATAATTAAAATAAAGCATTAAAACACAACCGTATGGCTCAGTTTGTAGAGTACTTACCTTGAAAGACACTGGGTTCTAAGGCTTGACCCAGGCATTCAGTTCAGGTATTCAGCAAAGCACCCTCCATGAGAACAAAGAACTAAAAGTCTAAAAGTCTGTCCCAGGAAACAGAGTGACCCAGCCCAGATAGCCGTAATCAACTCAGATAAGACATAATAGTCGAACCTGTGATTGAAATACCAGAAGTTCCAAGCAAAATAGCGGTGATCAACACCCGGTTGTAAAAGCCCCCTAACCAGCTGGTCTTAAGGCAACCCCATGACTACTGTGAGCAACCTTATGACTTTAAAGTATGACCTTTAAAGTGACCAATCATGTGTTGCCCCAGTTGCTATGGTGATTTTATGGTCTTAGCCTTTAAAAGAGATATGAGATTGCCCCTCCCTTGCTACTCTCTTGCTCCGGAGGCAGGGAGGTAGCCCGCCTGTACAGACGAAATAAATCCTCTTGCTTTTTGCATCAACTGGCCTGGAGTCTGGGTTCTTGGGGGCCCCCTTCCCAAGGATAATACCCTGAGTCTGGAGTCTATCACTTAACATGCACAAGATTCTAGGTTCGATCCCTCCCACTGTGTAAAATGGGTGTGACAGTGCACATCTGTAATCCCAGCACTTGGAAGGTGAAGGCAGGAGGGTCAAGAGTTCAAGGCCATCTTCTACTACATGGAAATTTCAAAATCATTCAAGGGCAGCCTGTCTCAAAACAGCAAATTCTCTCTCCATTCTTCTTTCCCTTCTGGCCACGGTCTCATTTCTCCTTACCCTTTCAGCCAACTCTCTTAAACAGAATTGCCTTTGCTTTCTTCCATCTTTTTCAAAAAGATTTGGTTTAATTGTCTGGCGGGGGAGTGTCCTGAAGGTTTGCACCCTGTAACAGGAAACAGAACTCTACCCCAAGAAATAAAGGTTTTGCTGTTGCCATAAAATCCTGAGTAATTGGGGCTGGAGAGATGGCTCAGAGGTTAAGAGCACTGACTGTTCTTCCAGAGGACCTGAGTTCAATTCCCAGCAAAGCCACATGGTGGCTCACAACCATCTATGATGAGGTCTGGTGCCCTCTTCTGTAAAACTGTATGCATAATAAATAAATAAATCTTTAAAAATAAAAAATCCTGAGTAATTAAACTTAAGATAATTGTCACACCTAGCCTGTCACAAGCCATGAGGAAGAAGAGTTCTAAAGATGAGTTCTAAAGATTTTAATAACTCACCACATAAGTGGGTCATTAATTGATCAGGGCTGCAGGACAAGGATTCAGGAGCCTTGTTTCTCCTGACAGCCCCAAGAAAGTGCAGAAATGGGGTTTATAAGCACAAAAATCACAAGCATTAGTTGCCAAGTTACAGTAACAATTTCCACCAATCAGGATTTAGAGATTAGGAGCTTCCTTAAATGTTCTATCATTGTCAGTCAATATACAATGCAAGCCTTTCAGTCCAACTAATCAGATTTGTTTGTTCCTTCTGTTGTTAAGAGCTATGTTTCTAGAGAGCTAAAGATGCATAACGACTATTATGGGTTAGGGAGGAGATTGAAGAGTTCTCTGCTTTCCTAGGCTTGGGAATCTGAACTTTGTTTCACTCTCCAGGTAATGAATTCTAAAGTCAAAATGTACTTAGACCAACGTGCTTTTACTCTCTCTTCAATAATAATCAACCAGAACCTAAGATTGCTACTTTTTGTGAGTGTGGGTGCCCACAGAGGCTAGAGGCTTCAAATCCCCTAGAAATGAGTTATAGGCCATTTCAAGTTGCCTCATATAGGTGCTAGGAATGAACCTCTGGAAGAGCAGTACATACTGTTAACTGAAAGGCCATTGTGGGGTAATCCCCACCCCCACCCCCACCCGCCGTATTTGGGCCATTGTGGGGGAAGCCCCACCCCCACCCCCTGCCCGCTGTGCTCGAATTATAGACTTACTGGGATGTGTTGCACCCTGCTCCCCCACGCCCTACACCAGATTAGCCCACTGGCGCCTAGCCTGCCATGCTTGTAAAGATTGATGCCTAAAGATAACTTAGAATCCGTTTACCCACCCGGATTCCAAGAGAACTACAAAGACATTTGGCCAGACCAGATGGCTGCACCTTGGGTGACCCCGCTCCCCCCCCCCCCCCCCCCCCCCCCCC
>PVIH01019688.1:0-34646 GCA_004025045.1 Sigmodon hispidus
GGCCCGCCGAGCCCTCCTCACCTCTGGTCAGGGTTCGAATCCGCCCCTCAGAGACCCCTGCAGTTAGTTTGCTCAGTTCACTCAGTTCAGGGTCGCAGTAGGGCTCCTAGTAGATTCCCTGAGCAGCAGGAGCTGCGGGTGTGGCCAGGTGCAGAGTTCAGCTGCCCCTGCTCCAGAGTGCACTGGGACGCTGCAGAGCTCTTTCCTCCTCTTTCCAGTTCCCTCTTCCTTCATCTTCTCTCCTGTTCGGTGCTCCCTCTTGTCTTCCTCTCAACATCATTTAAATCTCTGAAGAGAAGCAAGCCCATAAGGGAAGGGGAGTGTCTAATATATGTGTTGGCATTAGAAGTATCTGGGAAGAGGGGATCTCAGCTGAGGGACTGTTTTTAACAGATTAGCTCTACTACAGCATCCCATGGGCCCAGGAACTGATGGTCCTCTCTTAATGATTGATTTGTGATTCTTTAGCATGAAACCTTGAGAATATTGATTAAGAGCCTCCATGTATTGAAGAATTTAGGTGTGCAGGATAATGCTTTTGCTATTTTTCTTGTTGCTTGGTTTAAAAAAAGATCCAGACAAAACTTAAGGGAGAAAGGGGTTTGTTTTTGATTTGCGTTTTTGTTTTTTGACTCAGAATCCAAAGGGACTGTCCATCATAGTGGAGAAGTCATAGCAGAAGCTGGAAGCAGCTGGCCACCTCACATCCACAATAAGGAAACAGAATGAAAAGTTCACACTGTTGTCAGTTCCCTGTCTTTATTTATACAACCCAGAACCCTATCTAGGGAATGATGCCACCCACAGTGAGCGGGTCTCTCATCTCAGTTAATGCAAGATAATTCACATAGTCATGTCCAGAGGCCTGTCTCCCAGGTGACTCTAGATTCTGTCAAGTTTACAGTTGGCACAAACCATCACAGGTAAACATACCATCTCTGCAAGAGTTAGTTATGATATAGGACTTTTGCAATAGTAGAAAGTTATTTTTCTAAAGATTTCAACCCATTGTTGTGGGAGGGCATAGTAAAGCAGAAATCATGTCTCAGTGGCCAGGAGAAAACAGAATTCTCTCTGTGGAGATGTCATCTTACAAGAGCATTTTGTTGGAAACAAAACCATGATTGATCATGAAAGGCACTAATACTGGCCAACTACTTAAGCCTACAACCTGTCAACTACGGTTAGTTCTACTCTAGCATGATGTCCCTTCCAAATCCCATGGTTCAGTCATTTATTTATTTACAAATTCAGCACATAGATTGTGATGATCCCTTTCATTTGGGACATTGAATTATGCACTAGAAATTGAACAAGCAGTAAGACAGATTTTTTCTTTCAGTGAGAAGCCCAATAAATCAAAAATGAACCCATAAATCAAATAATCACATAGATAGCTCTCTAAGTCTTTGAAAGAGATGTCTGCTAACATGAGTTTTTATAACAGAGACCTGGAATAGAGCAGGGTGTAGCATCAAGAAGTCATTTCCTCGTGGGAATGACATTTGCACTCCAATCTAAGGGTGATGGGTGAACTGGATGACAGTAGAAGCAGAAGACCTTCATGAAAAGTGCATTTGGGATGAGCTGGTTTATGAGGGTAGAAAGTGTTATTAGAAATGCAGGTGGGTTAATCTTTCATGATAAGTGGGGAGTATTCCTACAGTCAAAGAATTTCAGACAACAGGATATTTCCTATGTCCACCAGCCTCCCTCCATCTGCCTTAGCTTGGTTTTCATTGCTGCAATAAACATTAGGACCAAAAGCAACTCTAGGAGGAGAAAGTTTCCTTCATTTTACAGGTTGCATCCCATTGTTGATAAAAGCCACAGTAGATGCTCAAGAAAGACAAAAACTTTAACAGGCCAGGAATTCAAAGCAGGAACCATGGAGGATGATGCTTACTAACTTGCTGTCCATGGCTCATGCCCAGTCAACTTTATTATACAACCCAGGACCATCTGCAAAGGCTGGGACCACTGACATCGCTGAAGAAAATGGATTATGGACATGTCTAAAGGCCAGTCTAATTGAAACAATTCTTTTACTGAGGTTCCCTCTTATAACTCTGGGCTGTGTCAAGTTGTGGCTGAAGCTAACTAGGAATTCATCTTTCTGTTATTGCACTGTGGTCTCAACATCACTCACCTAGATTATTGTTGCAGCTCTTTAACAGTTTCCTTCCTGTGAAGTCACCTCTTTATTCTTTTTAAAATTGTTCTCTCCATGTGTAGGATGCATGTGTGTGCATATGCGTTCATGACTGTCTATGTGCATGGGTACATCATGGTAAGCCTGTGGATGTCAGAGGACAACCTTGGAAGTCAGTCTTTGTCTTCCACCTTATAGAGACATGACATTCTTTGGTTGTTCATCTCTGCATACATCAGGCTAGCTGGCCCATAAGCTTCTGGGGATTTGCCTATCTCTGCCTCATGTCTCACCATAGGAGTGCTGGCAAGGCAGATGTATACTATCATATTTGGCTGCTAAATGGATTCTGGGGTTAAATCTAAGTAGCCATGATTGGGTGACAGGCACTTTAACAACTGGACCACGTGTCCAGCTCCACCTCTCTCTGTTCTCTTAGCACTTTGCCCTTGGCCAGAATGGTTCTCCACCACCCCCAATCTTCTCCTGTATCCTTTACTGTAATCAACAGTGGGGACTGAAGGGAATAATGGGGATTAT
This sequence comes from Sigmodon hispidus, assembly GCA_004025045.1. Taxonomy (NCBI): domain Eukaryota; kingdom Metazoa; phylum Chordata; class Mammalia; order Rodentia; family Cricetidae; genus Sigmodon; species Sigmodon hispidus. The sequence continues at coordinate 2,693 of PVIH01019688.1, forward strand.
TCTCAGGTTAAGCTCAATATTCTTAACTTCTTGGTGTTTGCTGTCTTCATTGCCAACATTCTCCTATAGCTCCTATCTGGCTTCTCTTAGGTCTTTACCTGAGCGGGGCAGAAAGGCTTTCAGCATCCATACAGGGCCTGGGACAGCTGGCTATTTGACCATGAAGCTCTGTGTCCTGCTTCATGTGAGAAGCTGCACAATGAGGGATTACTTATGTTGCCCCCAACTATGCCCCACCCTCAAATCTAGCTGGAATGAAGTGTTGATGTTTTGGCTGGTGGTGAGATATGGAAGATGCTATGTAATACACACCAGTTCCAGGCTGTCTCTTCCATCACAGTCTCCTATGATTTTCCTCCCCAGCTTCTTGCAGGTGTTGAGTTCAATTCTAGAGACAGTCTGAACCTGGTTCCATCAACCTGGAACCCCGAGAATTTTTACTTTCTTCCTCTATCCCATCCATTCCCTGCCTCTACCATCATGTGGACTTCATGAAAACAAGGGGAATAATAGGAACTGCTATTATACACACCACTCAGATTCCTAGGATCTCCTGCTTCCATCACCCGTGTTCCTACAAGTCCTTGTAGGATGTGTCTGGTTCTTCTGCCTCTATGTCTGCCTCTTCCTTTTTCTTGGGCTTTCCCAAGGTCAATGATTCTGACCTGAGTACTGGAGTCAGAGAGTCTGGGTCAAAAGCTGAGTGCTTTGAGCAGCTACTTAACATCTTGGTTTCCTCATTTATATAATAGGAATCAAAACAATGCAACTATTACTCAGAAGTCCTCTGTTTATGCTAAATGAACCGGCAATTAAGAGGCACTTAACTCAGAAGACCAGGTATAAAATATTAGCAATGATAAAGTAAGGGTCAGCTTACCTCATTCCATCCTCTCAACCCACACAACTCATATCTAATTATTTTGTACATATTCCCTGATTCATAAAGACTGTAAATGCTTGTATACGAAAAGCTCATCTACTAAAAAATATTCTAAATGAAGTATTTGCTAAGAAGCCCTGCTGCTAAATTAATTCCAGAGGGAAAATAACATTCTCAGAATTCTTGTAAGTTTTAATCTATCAGGCAGTTGCAGGGGGTATGAGTGTGGGGGAGCTCTTGTTCATATCAACCAATATTTTCTAAGAGGTTTTGATCTGCATCTGGTATATGTCCTAGATGAATGAGATCCATTTTCATGACCTCTGTGCCGGCTCTTCTTATCACCCCTTCAGCAGCCCATGGCCCAGTTCTCTTGATTCCTGAGTCCTTTCCTTCAATGATCTAAACAGCAGCTACATACATAGAGTTAGTGAGCTGGAAAAAAGCAAAGACGTCACCACCTTCTGTCAATCACTAGCTATGCACTAGATGCTTTGAAACATTTGTTTATTTTCACTTATGTTCTCTCTGTTGGACTTTATGCAACATCAAGGAGAAGAGAGTGTGAACTCTCAGTTTAAAATTCCTCTGTTCCTGTTTTTTAATCTTCCCAACTGCTCCATCTGTAAAGTGTGAGTGAAATTACTGGCAGCCTTAGCAGTTACTAGTGAGCCTATAGCAGCACATGCCATACTATCAACACCAACCAAACTTTAGCTAGTCTAATCTCCCAGACTAAGAGTTTAGATAATGTTTCCAAAGCCTTAGAGTTAATTAGTCAGATGGTCAAATTGATCCTAAGTATTCAGAGCTGGGGATTCCCACAGCATATCCAGTGCTCTCACATCAAGGGCCTCAGAAACATCTACATCTCTATTTTCTTCTGCCTACTTCACTTTGTGCCATAGAATAAAAGATCTTGGTGAGACACTTGGTCCCTAAAGGCCTGTAATGATAGGAAGCAGAACTGCTAAAAATTTAAAGAGAACAAAGTGGCTCTGCCATGTCCTTCATGAATAATTGACACCACCAGGATTAGCTGCATCTTCACATCAGCAGAAGGGTCATGACCAGGGTTAAGACTTCTTCAACCTGCCAACACTAAAAGACAATCACTTGCTTTTCTAAATGTCCAGCATACTCCTGAGAGATGTAATAGAACAGGGTCTCTACTACCAACCTGAGAAATGTCTGATGACATCTAGGGTGGATTCTTTATGCTACCAACATGTATGTCTATCTATATAAAATCTTAAAGAAATACTTTATATTATAAATATTGTTAAGCTTGAGTTTGACCTCAGAGGCAGGATCCATTCACTCAATATCAACTGAAAAATGTATCAGCTCTTGAGAGTAGATATACTAAAGTAGATCAAGTCCCATAATTTTCATTCATTGTCTGTGAGACAAACTATTATAGTTCCATTTTAATAGAGGAAACTGAGGCATAAGAAAGTGCCTTGGTTGTTTGAGATTATATTGTGCTATTATTGAGAACTGGTTTGTAAACTCTCTGTATAAGGATTCAAAGTTATTAAGTGTTTGGCTGTGCAGAGGAGTAAGCTGTGCTAACAGAAGCCTTATTTCCACTTGCAATGAAATGCAATAGATTCTCCTCCATGCATTTTGTTTTGGGTGATCTTCTATGTTAAGAATAATCTAGTTTTGACCAGGAGCCTAGAGATCCCCAGGAGGAGGGATGACTAGATAGATTTATTCTCCAAGACTCAAACAAATTCAGCATTCCAGCATCCCTTGACCATAACATTTCGTCTGAAATTTAATCCCTACTTGCACATTTACAAAGGCAAGGACAGTGCAATTTCTTTATTTCTGCATCTTGCCCATTGAGCCCACACAAAGAACATTAATTTAGCTTGATAAATATTTGAAAAAAGTGCAAAGAAATCATAAGGGGAAAAAAAAACAACTGAAAGGCAAACAAAATCTTTTGAAGAGAGTCTAGATTCTGAAACCAGATTTGGAGTTCATTCTAGCTTTTCTAGTTCCCAAGTAAGACTCCAGAGTAGATCGACTTCTTTGGACTTTGTTTCTTCATCTAAGAATGTGGCTGCAATGTTTGTCTTGTGGTTCTCATGTGATGTTTTATAGAGAGGATTGTAGCTGGATTATCATACTCTGTAGTACACAAAAAATACACATACTAGCTACTGTTAATAGTATTATTACCAACACAGTATCATCATCACCCAATTAGGAATACTCAGTGGTACTTTGGCATTCACAGCCAGGAGTAGATGAGTAGTAAACAGCAGATTCTCAGGGTTGCTAGGTTTTGACACCTAGAACAAGGGCAGAACAAGGCAGATTGCCTCCTTTCATGTATCTTTCTTGAAAGCATCTGTTTAGGGGGCTATTGGATTACTAAAATTGTCTCACATTTAAACATCAATTTCCATGAACACAGAAGAACTTTAAGGAAAAGTTAGATTCAGAGCTTTAGCTCCTTGAACACTTACCAAATCTTCAAACAAATGGACTAGTCTTTTTTGGGGGTTATATGACCCTAGAGATCCTAGCTTCCCAGAAACACACCTGAAAGGCCACAGTTGCTTTTCAGAATATTATTACCTTATTAAGAAAAAGAATTGCTTCAGCTAGGAATAAATGAACTATGTAGCAAGTTATACCCTTTTCAAATTTGAGGCATTAGTATAAGTTCCACTTGACACTCTTGGATTGTTGACCCCAGTCCCAGATACCACGTTTCCTAGGACAGCCTAAGATGGCCTCTGGTTGTCTTGGCCACTTTTTCCTATGCTTACTCCAGGGTAAACTCAAGATGCCCTCTTTAATCATGTGCTTTTGGCTCAGGATATGGTTGGGTCCCTAAGTTACACACTAGAACAGGAAAATGAAAATAGAGGACTACCTTCCCTCACATAGTTCAGGGTCCTCCCTACCCTACACTCAAACATGACTAACTGTTCCCAAAACATTTCATACTGTTTTTTTTTTTAATTGTACCATTTCATTTCTTCATTCCCCACTCGCTCATTTATATTTCCACCTTATGCTTTTATCTCTCTAATCTCTCTGTTTTTCACTTTTTGTTTCTTTTTTCATTTTTCTGTTCTTCCTGTCTCTCTCCTCTCCCTCTGTCTTCCTCAGATTTCTCCTTTTTCACCTCTCCTCTCATTCTCAAGATCTGTGAAGCTTTAGAAACAATTGTGCTGGCCTTTGGATATTTTATATTAAGGAACTCTTCAGAGAAATAAAATATATGACACAAGTTTCTATCATTTATCACTGGCAGTAGCGACAGGAACTGAGGGGAAGAATAAAGGTTGATGAGGCTAAGATATGACCACCCCATATTCTAAAATATGACTGCTTATGAGCTAAACATAGAACTGGTGTCCAGGATAAGGTAGGCATAGGGGAAGAAAGAAATAAAAACAATAGAAATAAAGTATTGAAAGAATGGCAACAAACACAGGTCCTGGACATGCTATAAGAACTTAACAAATATGATAGAGAACAGGATAAATAGAAAGTAATAATAAAATGATCTGGCACCTGAGTTCAAAGAAGCCAAGTTGAGAGTGGTAATCTTACCCTAAAATCCACATGGAATCCTTAGAAGATTTTGAATAGATATTTATTACCTGGTTGACAATTTTACAAGATTTTATATGAGGGACGTTTAGGGGAAGATGGGTGAGAATATGTTGGATCTGGCTAGTGTGCGAACCAAGTGATTCATTCATTCCACAGTACCTTTCTAAGATCACCCACAACACTCAGAGGAAAGACTGTATTCACAAATTCAGAAATACAGGGCTCTAGTCATTTGTTGTCATTATTGCATTACTCCTGACAAGTTCTTTTTCATCCTTAGATCACAGATTTTCTTTCTATAAAATGAGTTTTCTCAGCATGTTTTCTAAAAGGTGAATTAGATCAGATACTACTTCTGGAAACTGAGGTAGACCAAATGGTGCTTTTGTTGAGGGGAGGTAAATTAGATGCTTTTTTCTGTGATGTGGGGCTGATCAGATACTGTCCCTTTAAGGTGAGAGAGACCAGACATTGTTTCTGTGGGAAAGCTTAGATTCTTCTTCTCGAAGATGAGACAGTCAAGATGTATTTATTTTTCTGTAAGGCAGACAAGATTCTTTTTTCATGAAGTAGTTTTGATACTTGATGAAAAGTGAGGTAGACTAGATAATTCCTACAGTCCTGGTTGTCTTTATTAATGCTCTGTGTTTTCTTTGGGAGGATATCTTTACCTCTTGTGTGAAAACTGCATTATCTATTAATCTCTTTACCACTACTTCTTATAACTTTACTATGACTCCATTCTTTAAATTCTTAGAATTAGAAAAATAATTAATAATAATTACTATACATTCAATCTCTAGAGTCTTTTTGGACTAAAATACTTGGTTTTATAGATTATTTTGCTATCCTTTACATTCCCATGTATAATATAATCACTGTTTTTCACTCAAAATATTGTGAGTTTTTTTAATGAACCATTTGGTGCACAAAATTTGAAGTTTATGTTTCAATTGGTCCAAAAATTTATGTTTATTTTTGTACCATTGTACATAAACACAAATTGCCTAATAAAATTGCACTAAGTGCTATGATGTAAAATTCAGAGCATTCTTTAGGATCAAGGTATTCATGGCCTCTAGCTGTGAGGAGGGTTGGCTGCTGCAGCCTTTCCTGGGAATATCTTTGAAAGCAATGGAGCCATGTTATGAAAGATTTTTGATCTTTGTTAGCAAGAACAACCTACCTCTAATCACCATTTATGCTTCCTCAGAAGAAACAACTCTGAAGGGCTAGCAGGACCAGTCACAGAGCTCCTCTGGCAGCTGACTAGAGAATCTCTCAAGCATACCACAGATTAGCTTCTTCCTCTGCCCAGTCCTGCTTTTCTTTCATCCTTTTCACACAGTTCTCAGGTCTCCCCTCAGAGTCCTTTCCCAGGTACCTGAACAACAGAAATTATGGTGAGACTCTGTTATGCACCATATGTGTACCCCCTATACAAACTACCTGACCTATTAATACCTCTCAATCATGACCTCATTTAGATCTTACTTCATGTTCCTAACTAAGATCTCTGATTTAGAATGTTAACACAGTTCGCAAATCTGCTAGGCATAGAAAAGAAAAGAGCAAATTTTAATGGATTGAATAAATAGGTGGACCAAGAAGCTGATGAACTCTAAGCCATTTTAGCCTCATCCAATGTGTTAAACTGACAGTCTGATGAACCTTTTGGTCAATACTCTGATACAGAAGTCATCCCTGAACAATTGCTAAGCCCCAGAATCATGAGAGAGAAGAAAAGATGGGAATTTACTCCTTTACTGCCCAAAGACTGCCAGCAGTAGGGATAAAGATCTGCTTGTGAAATGAGCCATCAAGGGTGGAATACAAATGGGCACGCCTGCTGATTCTGGAGGGTTTTTTTTTTATGAATATCTCCCAATGTTTCTGAGAAACATATTACTGCTGCAGGGCGATTTGATTTGATGATTAAGTTTTACATTCACATAGTGTAAGGTTTGAAGTTGGAGTTATTGTAAACCCAATTTAACCTGACAGGAGAGAAAAGTAAAACAAGCATGCATATATAATATCTGCCTCTTTAAATTCATGCTGGAAAGTCTAATAAGACTACTTTCTATACTACAGTCAAAAATAGCTAAGAGAATGTTGTGTGCTAGACCCTTCACTGACTACTTAATATGTATTACCTAGGTTTTCTCATTTTATAAATGGGTAAGCTGATATTTTGAGAGCTAAGAAAGGCTATAAATCATCAAATAGTAGGTCCAGAAATTGAACCTTCATCTGCTAAGTATAGAGTCTTAACCACTCTCCCCTGTTACCAAATGAGTAAATACATTCATTATTAAATGGCATGGTTTTATAACTGTGACTGGTCTCTAGTATTTTCTTCTTCCAAGAAAAACTGAACACAGATGAACAATATTTATGTGTGTGAGAAATAATGGTGTACAGCTGTAATCCACAAAGTGTCACCCTGCCCTTTAGCTATCTTGCTCTTGAGATTTGGGACAGCTGTTTAGACTAGAAGAGATGAGCAAGGCTTTTCACATAATTGGGAGAGCCCGGGAGCTGATCCTCTGAGAATGTTCAGTCTAAAGTTCAGCCTGGGTTTAAAATATGGTGATGAAAAGGGAGCCCTTCCCCATGAAAGGACAAGTCTGAATTTCACTTTATTTCAAATACTTAGTGGCACTCAAGGTTGGACCCAGCAAAGGAAGATATATAAGTCTTTCAAAATCAGCCCAGTTTCTGTTTTCCAAGGATAACATAAAATATTGTCTGAGGCTAAATGAAACTGAGTCCATTGAAATGCATTTACACAGATTGATGCTTTCAATGGAACATGTCTAAGACAAGGCCTTGTGAAGACAAAAGCTGGAAGATATAGACCTTGCATTGAGATGGATTCCATGTCTCTGGGGGACAACAATAATCGAATAAACATGAACAAAGTTGAGGTGGGAGGGGGCTCTAAGGATAGAACCAATGGAAATATTCAGAGAAAAATGGTTAACTGCTCAGAGTGGTAAGGAATAATGTGTAAGCCATTCTTAAGGGTAAGTAGCAGTTTTCAAGTAACCAGCAATAGCACCAAAACCCAGGACCACATGATCCTTCCAGGATGCTATAAGCATTAGATATGGCTAAGGCTGAAAGGTTGATGCTGACAAATGAAAAAGGTGGCTGGTGACACATCATGAGGGTCCTGAACTGCCATTTCCTATAATGTAGGGCTCTCCAAATTCCTTTCCACACCCCCAATTCCACCAACTGTTTTGCTGGACAATCTTTAATGTTAAATAGATGGGTAAATGCATGTCAAAATAATACTAAATAGCACTTTCTCAGATTTTACTAGGTGGATTAGTTACTTTTTTCACTGATGTGACCAAATACCCAGTAAGAATCAGCTTAAGAGGGAGGACTTATTTTGGCCAGTAGTTTAAGGGCAGAGTCTGTTGCCATGGAAAAGACATATACACAGATTTGAATCTCACTGAACAAAGACATAATTAATAAGTACTCCTTCCCCTGGTGGCAGTTTCTTCGACTAGGATTTACTTGTTAAAGTTTCTATAACTTTCCAAAACAGCATTACTAACTAAGAACTAAGTTTTCAAACATCTGAGTGAATGAGGAAGATTTCACAGCCAAACCTAGCCCTTGGCAAATTGGTATGTATAATATATGTTTTAGTATATTTCTTGGCTCAGTTTCATACAAACATGCTGCTGTGGGATTTTCTTATTTTACCTATGTTTACAACTTCAGGAGCTATAGACTATGATCATTGCTGTGTTTTGAAATTTTTTAAATACTTGAGAGTGGCTAAAGTGAAGCCACATGTACAGAAATGCGTATGTGACAAGATCTGGCATAGATGGCAAATGGCAAAGATGGAAGTAAAATCCACACTTGGGTGGGTCTTCCTCAAAGCCAGTATTTTAAACCAGAAATACAGGTCAGAAAAGAAGGAAGAAAACCAAAGGTCCAGGTTTAGCCATCTGCTCGTGGCCTCTGACCACTTACCTATTTTTGGAGTATGGAGAAGAACTTGCTACAATCTGTCTTTTCTGATAGTACGTGGATGGGGTTGTGTTGGCCTCTGAGAAGCTATTCAGAGAGTGGGAGAGTAGCAGGGACGTGCATCCGTCTATACAAGATGGAAGGCATGCACAAGTCACCACTGCTTAGAGGGGTGAGCATAGAGCTTCTCTCTTCTCCAGAGCCCCAACAGATGACCAATCAATCTATCTGTTATTAGAATGAGCAAATACAAATTTTATCTGGTAATCTTTATTTCCCAGGGACTTGTGAGTTTTCCCATAGAAAGTTCTAAACCTTCCAGGAGATTATTTACACTAGGGAGGCAGTAAGCCTGGATTTGAGGGGATTAGAAACAGGTCCAGTCAGGAATGCATTAAGAAAGGCAAGTATGTTAAGCCTCAAGAGCAATGACTGAGGGAGCCCTGTTCTCTACAGGCTACACCAAGGTGAGAGAAAGGCTATACATTCAATGCTAAGACTTGGGCTGTCCAGATGGCCAAGTAGCGGTGAACCTTCCTCCTGATACTCAGGGTTCTTCCCTTGCTGCTAGACCAGGGCTGGACCTATTGGACAGAAGAAGGACAATGAAAAGACAAGACTGCTTCTGCCTTTCTCTGACAGAGGGTTCATGGGGTGACTAATAAACTTTACTGTCTACTATGTGCTAGGCAGTCTGCAAGGTATCTGGGAAGTAAATCAAACACTATCTTCAGGGATTGGCAGGTAGTCAAATGGAAAATAAGTATATATTCACTTGCACATCTTCTGTGTGTTAATATAGTATGCTGAGTAATGAATAAATGTGTATATACACACATATATGCACACACACATCCACACATACAAGATCTTTTCAGAATTTTATTAAGCCTTTTACTACATTTTCTACTGGTTAGGCTGCCATTAAAAATATGACACAGCACAGGGGATGCGGTTCAGTAGTAGAGAGCCTACTCAGCATGCTCTGGGTTCTCTGTCTTACATACAACACTTCAGGAAAAATTAATTAATTAGCTAAAGTCAAATAAATAGGAGTAATGGCAATATCTCCTAAGAAACACTTTCAGAGAAGAGGTATTTATTTTGGAGAGTTCCATGCACAGTTGCTTGGCTCCATGTGCTCACACAGAGGATCAGGGCAGCAGGAGTACATAATAAGAAACAGTTTTGGAATCAAAGCAGAATGGGAAACAGAGAAGACCAGAAGTGGCTAGAGATAATTTACCTCTAAGGACCCATCTACCAATAGCCTCAGTCTTCCAGCAAGGCTCTACCTCCTAACGGTTCCAAAACCTCCCACAATGGTGCTACCAGCTGGGGACTAGAGATTCTACCAATGAACTGTTGGCAGTCATTTCAAAATCATATCACAACACATCCATGTCCACACTGAGGGATGACACTAAAGGAGAAACAGGTGCAGTCATGTGCAAAGCAAAGGAAAGCAGTCTGCTGGTCCAAGGACACGGCAAACATGGGAAAGACACTGCTCATGGCATGAAAACATTGGAACAGGATTATTCTTCTTCCTGGGGTTCAGTTTCCTTGCAGAAATACAGCTGTCAGCATTGAGCCTGGCAGCAGAAATCCCCACATCCCCATCCTGAGGTCAGCACGGGCTACCAGCAGCTTCCTGCCCCAAGGCTGATTAGTGTTCGGCAACTTGATGCTTGCTCAGGGCAGGCTGGAAGGTCTCTGGAGTTTGTAAGCCCAGAATTAGCCCTCAGCAAATGCCTCATAGGGACTGAGGAATCACTTACTAAAATCCAGGCCTCTCAACTGGAGAATCATGAGCCTTGATTTATGTTTTATATGATTTCTCAAAAGATCCTCACTGGAGAAAACCATTTTCTAGACTTTTCTGTCTTCCCCGACTCATTCCTTACTCCTGAGATTGATTTGAAATAACTATGTGCATCTATGTTTTTTACCTTACAATGCATTTGGAGGAGAACCCAAGCTCTTGAATTTGTTTTCCACAACCAGTCAAAGGTCAAATCAATTACTTCTCCCTGTAAAAGCTCTCTACCAACATTTTATATCTAACACTACCTTTTTGTCTGAACTTTCTATGTAAACTTTTCTCTCTTATCTCATGTACCATGGACTTTTCTTTTTAAATAATCTATTATTATTTTTAACTTTTGTTTTTGAGACATGACCTTGCCTTGTTCTTTTGGCCATGTGTTAGCACATACTCCCACACTTGACCTTCCACCTGGAAAATTCTATTTCTCATTAAATATTACCTCCTCTTAGAAGCCTTTCATGCTTCTCCTTTCTCTGCACACTCTACATTGCCTTTCTAATATCACCCTCACCAGATTCCATCTGATTACCCACCCTTTCACCTATCCATCCTTCTACACATCAGTACACCCATTTCTCAACCTACCTATCCACCTACTCATCTATATATCCATTTATTCACTCATCTTTGAATTCATCCACCTGTCTACCCACCCAGCCATTTATTACCCACCTAGATAATCCACACATTTATCTACCAGCCATCTATCCATCAACAACTATGAATTGGCTGTCTCTGTATGCTAGGTAAGAGAATCATGCAATTTTCCATCAATCTCCCTGGGTACATGGATTTTTTTAGGCATCTCTGTGCTTCCAGTGAGTAGCACTGTCTATGTAAAGGAGGGGAATAAGTGGCAAGAGTTAGACAGAATTAAACTGATGAACTTCACCTGTTCTAATTGGACAACATCTGGGTGATGCTAATGAGCATTTTAATTACATGGTGGCAGATATATTAAGTATGTGGAATTAACAAATGAATATGTTATCATCAAAACACAAGCCATATGTAGACAGTTTAATTACTTAAAAGAGATTGTAAACCATTAGGCCAGTGACCGTACTTCATTTCCCACTACCGAAATGTATTCTTCAAAGCAAAAATACCCCCTGGTGGGCTCTACTTTATCCCTCTGTAGACCAAAGAGATGAAATTTTTGTTTTAATGCCCCAAATTCTCTCTGTAGAACTTTATTGAGTCTTTTGAACTAGGTTCCCTGCTGGTCAGACTGATGAATAAAAATATAGGACATAGTACTTGGGGTTTAGGTTGGTGACTTTGCCAAGGACAGACAAGGCGCTGGATCTATCCAAAACACTACAGAAAAATATATTAATTGACTAAAGTTAAATGAAATATAGGAAACAACTTGAACAGTAGGCAATCTCTCTAAGGAAAATAGAACAAGAGGCTGGGGAGATGGCTCAGTGATTATATTCTTACCTTGCAAGCAAGAAGGCTAGAGTTCAGATACCCAGGACACATGTAAAATGTTGAGTTGCCATCTCAGCCCACTTGTAATTTCAACCTCAATAGGAGATAAAGACAGTAGATCCCCAGAGCAAATTGGCTAACAAGATCACTCGTATGGGCAAGATCTGGGTTTGACGGAGAGATGCTGCCTCAATGAATACGGGTAAGAGCAATGGAGGCTGATTTCAAACAATATCAACCTCAAGCCTCCATGTACATGAACCAATAGACATATACACATAACACATAACACACACGCATCCCACCACACCCCCCCCCACACACACTCAATCCTCCATATACATGGACCAATGGACATAAATACACATACACACACACAAACACACACACACGTGCACAGAAAAAAACCCAACAAACAACTACTATTCAAACATCAGGCATTTACAGTCTGTCAAGTAATATAGTGGACTCAAGTTATATGTCATAGATAAAACCTGCCTTCTATAACAGAGTTATCTTTACAAATATACTTAGTGAAAGTTGGTTCAAAATAGAACACACTATAGTATTGTGTATATTCCTTGTAAGACATGTATTTATTCAAAAAATTATAGTTTAGCCATACAATAGAATTATCCTTCAGCTATTAAAAATGATGGTGTTAACATTTTTAACCAAAATACAATATAAGCTTAGAAATTTTTAAAAATTGCATCGAGGTGCACAGTGGCATTTATCACGGTTCCAATTCTGTGGGAAACCAAATACATTATCAGAAAACAAGAATAAAATAAGCCAAAGGGGCAGAGTGTTTACCTCCGACAAATGGAATTATAGTTGATAGGTTTTTATAGCCTTTTGGAGTTTAGGAATGTAATTCTTTACAATGGTAACAAATGTGTGTTGCTTTTCTAATGACACCATTCTGCAAAGAGTGGAGCCCAGTGTAGATTTCCACCATGGCACTATGATGCCTTTCGTTCTCCAAAGTTTACACATAGCAGGAAAAATTACTGATATGCTTGGAGCTTCTCCTGTTATGGGGAGCCATGGCTTTCTGTTATGTCAACTGTTTTCTAAGATCGAATGTCATAGCAGAAACAGTGATTCTAGTGGTTTGTATTTAGTTCTTTGGTATATTGTAACCTATAGATAGAGTCTAAAGCAATGATTGTGGAACAGGAGACAAGGACCAATGATAGAACCATCACCTCTCCATAGGGAACTTGGTCATTGTGTTGTATTGTTCCCATACTATGTCAGTAGTAAACTCCTAAATCTGTGTGTCAATTGGAGGTGCTGGAGACCAAACCCTGCATCTTGCATCTGCTAGGCAAGCCCTTGACCACTGAACTACATCACCAGCCCCTAAAGCCACATGTCCATTTCACTTTATACAACTGGATACAGTCTTCTGTGTGTTCCTCAGAGAATAGTCATGATTTAGTTTGAAAATTCAAGGTTTTGTGTGAGACTTTATGTTACAAAAAATGAAAACTGTAGAAGCTGTTGGCTGCTTGAACATCCGTCCGCTGGACTATGTCTCTCCTGCACCTCTGTTAAAGGCTTAGCGTGGCCATCAAGCAGTCCTAATGTTGGTGTCAACACCCAGAAAGCAATCACACAACTTTTGGTGTTTTGACAGAAACATGAAGTCATGCTATGTAAATGACACTCTACCCTCTACATATTTAGTGTTACTCTGATCTCTCTGATCCATCATGTACCACAAATTCTATTACCCAAATAAGGCAACTAAGAACACAGAAGTATCTCAAACTGTTGATGCTCCACTATGGTGCATTTAAAAGAATTTTCACTTTCCAAGTCATTATTTACTAGACTTGAGTTCATGGAAAAATGTGAGGCTCTGACTAGGAAACAGAAGACTCAGGATACAGAATTGATGATGGGAACATAGTAACAGTGAGGGTACAACACAAACAAGCCATGGCTGTGTATGCCATGCTTCTTAGCCTTATCTGGAGACTGATCCATGGCACCTCAGTTCCCTACAGGACTAACTGGTTTACAGTGAGGATGCCTATAGAACACCACACAAATAAGATTTTCCTTAGAGTAACCTAAGGGGAAAAAAAAATGGGTTAATATGGGAGGCCATTAGTTGCCCATTTTATCTGATTTGTTTTCGTCTCGGGACTGTTAAAGGAGATACTGAGTTGGGAGGCTCTTCCTCAATAGGCAAGAAGTTAGACTGGATGTCCCAAGAACATTTTCAAGTTTCCCATCTCCCCAGTCTATGCTGTTCATGCCCCATGTTCTCCCTTCCTGGGATCCAGTGTGGGAGACAAGCCCAAGTTTCTGATCCAAAATCTTCTTGAAAAGATAGAATGGGGGATAAAGTCTTTTATGTCCATGTTGACTGGAGCCAGGCAGTGTGTTGAGCCTTGTGGAGGACTATCTCCATCCCACCTACGGCTGTCTTGAAAAGGGAACCATGGTCACATGCATGCTTTGGCTGCTTATGTGATTTGTCACTCAAGCTAATAAGTGTAATGGACTATTTTTGGAGGTCCTCTGTCCCCAGAATAAGCTATTTAGTGTCCTGGAGTGTAGCAATTTCTGCAGCAGAAAGTAGATGCCCAATGCATGACCACTGGCATGTATAAGACACATAAATGTTTACTGAATAAAACATGTACACATAAAATTTGTGGGACACTGAGGAGACAAAGGAGCAACATTGCCTTACATGGGTGGCAAAGAAGGGGAAAAATGAAAGACCATTGATTGATTGAGTCATTTATTTATCTACTCCAAGTTATATGAATAGCTTCGGTGTCCTAGCACTATGCAGGGATTCTAGAGTAGGGGTTCTCAACCTGTAGATTTTGATCCTTTGGGAGTCAAACAACCTTTTCCCACGGATTGGTCAAGATCACCAAGCACAGATTTTTACATTACAATTCATAACAGTAGGAAAATTATAGTTACAACAAAATAATATTATGGTTGGGGGTCACCAAATATGAGGAATTATATTAAAGGTTCGCAGCATTAGGAATGTTGAGAACCACTGCTGTAGATAAAGAGGAGACTTTAAAATACATCTTAGTAAACAGTACTAAGAACGAAATAAGTTTGCTCATGATATATCCACAAAGAATTCCAGTTAACTTTGAAAGTTTCTCCTTAAAATGGAACAGCAGGACAAAGAGCTTCCAGCACACTTGCTGGTTTGCAAAGAGAGTCAGTCTGAAGATAAAGGCATAGAAACATGAAGTAACTAAGTATGAGCACCCCAGTGGGAAGCCTTATCTGGAGACTGATCCGTGGCACCTCAGTCCCCTACAGGACTAACTGGTGAACTAGTCCGATCTGGGAGCCTCAGAAGTTACCTCCAGCAGTGACAGGCCCTGACCTGCCCTGTTCAGAGGCTCAGACTCAGGATTTGAAGTCACAGTGAAGAGTCCCCTTGACTGATCTGTGAGGGCTGGCAGGAACAGAGCAACAGTCTGTGTTGGCCAGGGCACGAGCTTTCAGATGAAATGCTACATCACATCAGAAAGTGTTGAAAGCAGCCTTGGGCTCCAGCTGGAGTCAACCAGTCTGGTTAATGAGATGCCTTCAGCAAGTGCAGGCATTTCAGGAGGGCAGAAGGCAAGTTGCTGACTTGTAAAACCCCATCCCAAGGAGGAGCATCTGACCTCTGCAGGCACCATTGCAACTTGGTTCACAAATCCTGTGTTCAGGGAGGAGATGCTGTATAAACTGCAGCCTAAAGCTTGTGTTTCCTCTGTGTCTAGTTTGTTTGCATGGTTGCCTGGAGGATTACATCCAATTACCCCAACTGCATGTATACAGCCATCTGTTCAGAGTAACCAGGTCACATCCCTCAAGGAATGTACAATAGATCCAAAGATCTGAGTCTCACAGAGACTCCTGGCTACCCTCTTTATTCAATATGAGAATGACAGTATGGCCCAATTTACTAGGATACTTCTAGTTTATATATGTATTGATCAAGGAAAATTCACAATAGCCTTTTCCATTTTCCTATTTCAAGAATAAATTATATGGTGTACTTGGTCACCTTGCCGGACTATAATTCAGTTTGGTTTGGATTGAAAGAGACACATTTATAAAAACCACAGCTCCAAACTAGGTACAAATTGTCATTTGGCTGGAAACAGCAACCTGGCATCCCCACCATGTAAATACAGCCATCCCGGAAATCTGTCCAGGTGCACCAGTTGGAAGGCAGTCAGCCTGGAAGGGTTCTGACTTCTCTTTGATTTAGAATCCTATAAGGGGACTTTGCCATCTGGTGGGCTGGCTTTTCCCAGCCAAAATTCTAGCTACATGGTTGCTAGAGTCCAACTTGAGGCAAAGAGGCATTCTTGTGAGCTATGGGTCTTCCTGTGGCTGTGAGTAACCTCCACTACCACTAAGCCTTGGTGTGATGCCTATGAGAATGTGTTAATTGGGCTGTCATGTGCAGTTGGGCAGGCTATACTCTGCACAAAGACACCTGCTTCATGCAGGCAAGCAAAGAATATTCTCACTTCAGTTACCTAGACACACACTTATGTGGGCTCCAGGGTTATCTTTCCAATTCACATAAAAATCTAGTAGAATACTATTTCAGAATGACAACAGTTATAAATGGAACCCTTCCAGTCTAGCTAATCACCCTGCAATTGACAATTGTAGGTCCCAGAGTGCCTGAGAAAAAGTCATTTAACCTGGAATGACTAGAGTCAAGATGAATACAAAGAATGGAATTATGCTTTGGATAAGAGTAAAAAGCCTGGAATTCACTGAGCTCCTGCTCTGGGTGTGTTCGATGCAGAGCAAACTCTTCTGCTTCAGTGAGAGTCTTCTCCACCTCTAGGGCAGTGAACACTTTTTCTAATATACAGATGAGAAGACTGAGCCTCAGTGGTGTATGTGTGGCTCATATATATAATCTCAGTCTCAGGAGGCCGAACCAGGTGGATTGCTGTGAGCTCTGGGTCAGCCTAGGCAAGAGTTTGTGTGTGAAGTGGTTTTTGTGTTGTTTTGATCTTATCTCAGAAAGAAAAAAAAAGCAAAAAATAAAAGGTATAGAAGACAGTTGAGTGAAGAGGGATGGGGATGGGTGGAAGAGAAAGAAGATTCTAACGTGGTGTGGAGAGCCACTAGGTAGGCCTGTGGGGGAGTGTGCAGACAGAATTGAAGATGATGGGAGGAAAAGCCAGAGATTGTGGTTTGAACGTGAAAAGTACCACACAAGCTTATGCCCCTTGGTTCCCAGCTAGTGAGGAGGTTATGAAACATTTGGGACTGAGCACATAGCTGGTGGAGGTGGGATTCTGGGGACAAGCTTGTGACAATTAGATCCTGGTCACACTTTCAGTGCTCTATCCTTGTGTTCTGGTTCAGCAGCAATGTGACTGCTGCTACAGGCCCCTGCCACTGCAAACAGGGAGCCCCAGTTGGTATGCCTCCTGGCCATGTAGGACTTTAGTCTCTGAAAGAAAGAGGTGAAATAAATCCACTTTCTTCAAGAGTGCTTTGTCAGAAATTTGGTCTCAGACACAAGAAAGTGACTAATAACATTTGTGAGGGACCTACTCTGGTCTGCCTTTTGTCAATCAAAGCATCAAAGTCACTTCTTTTGAACCACATTTAACTCCATTATCATCACTGATCTAAAAGGCTGGGCTCTGAGGCTCGATGAGGCTCCATGTGCCTAAATTTAACCAGGCAGCAGGAGTCCAGGCAGAGAGGGGCCCAGAATTAATCAGACAGCGAGAGACCAGGAAAGACCCAGGAACAGGAGCCAAGAGCTTCATCTTTTCAAAAATCACAATATTTTTATACTCTAAGAATGACATACATGCATGCATACCATGTATTTTGAGCCCATTCACCCCTTAATCCTTCCCCTGACTACTCCTAGCTCCGCCCCCAGCTCTCCCCACTCCTTTCTTTTTCTGTTGTTAACTTAACCTACTGTGTCCGCTTGTGCTTCCCATATATTCTTGGGTATGAGGCCTTCTACTAGAGACATGTCAACCTACCAGCTACCACACCTTAAAAAACCTGACTCTCTCTCTCCCTAAGAAGCTAACAACTATCAATAGCTGTTCAACTAGGAGTTGGTGTTTATGATCCCCTCCCGCTTCCATCTCTTTCAAAATTTATCACAATATATCTTCTTTTTGAGAAAGATTCTCACTATGTAGCCCTGGCTAGCCTGGAACTTACTATGTAGACAAGGCTAGCCTATAAACTCACAGAGACCTGCCTGCCTCTGACTTCCAAGTGACAGAATTGAAGGTGTGTACCACCATGTCCAGCCTTTAACATAATATCATTGGGTACAGAGTCTCCTGTAGCCCAGACTGACCTCAAGCTAGCTAGCTGGCTAAAAATAATCTTGAACTTCTGATTCTCCTACCTCTACCTCTTGAGTGATGAAATTAAAGGTCTGTGATACAATGCTAGTTTGAAGTAGTATTGAGGATCAGGGTTTTAGGCACACTAGGAAAGCGCTCTACCAACCGGGCCACACATAGCCAGTACGTACAGCTATGGAGAAGCCATCTCCCACCCTAGGTGAGACTTCTGAGTAGTGTTTCTGAGTCACCAGTGTTCCCGTAAACAAGCCAAATAAGCTCATTGGTTCACTAAGTGTGACTTGAATCTGTTGGCTGGTCCCTATTTGGGTGAGTAGTTGCTTGCTCACACCTCCTAAGGAAATGTTTACACAACAGGATCACACTCTTTTTAATTCCCCCCAAAGGAGTAGACACACTCTTTGCAAAGGCTTAGTAGGTGCTGACAGCATTGTATACTCCCTCTTCTACTAATTATGTGACATCTCAGAGTGAGTACCAGCCATCCTCCTCGTATAGAGGTCTCTTGAAATGCAGATTCTCAGGCTACACACAGACCTTTGGTAGAACTCTCCAGATGGGGCACTGCAGTCTAAGTTTAACAAGCCTTCTTGAGGCAGCAGATGCAGCTCAAATTGAGAACTCTAGATGCAAATAATCCTAAGTAGGTATCACCTACTCCGTGGAGTGGAAGCAAGAAGCTCATCTAGCAGATCTGAATGGCAGCAGATCTGAGTGTTCCAAACCCAAATAGAGCTATGCTCTTAGTGTATCCTTACTAAGTTCCCTGGGGATTCCAATGTGCAGCAACTTGACACAAGCCAAAGTCATCAGAGAGCAGGGAGCCTCCATTCAGAAATGTCTCCGTACAATAAGGCTGTAGGCAAGCCTGTAAGGCATTTTCTTAATTAGCTATTGATGTGGGAGGGTCCAGACCATTGTGGGTAATGTCATCATCCCTGGGCTGGTGGCCCTGTGTTCTATAAGAAAGTAGGCTGAGCAAGCCATGTGGAGCAAGGCAGTAGGCAGCTCCCTTGCATGGTCTCTACATCAGCTCCTGCCTCCGGATTCCCACCGTATTTGAGTTCCTGCCCTAATTTCTCTCAGGGATCCACTATGAATGGGGTAGCACAAGCCAAATAAACCCCTTCCTCCCCAACTTGTGCTTGGTCATTTTGTTTTATGATAGCAATAGTAACCCAAATTAAGATACTGTGCAAATGGGTCCTTCTCCCTCCAATTGCCTCCTGACTTCTCTTTTCTCTACCACTCCACAAGACCATGTGCATCCAGGTAAGAACTACATAGCAATGGGGTGTGGGAGGGAGTGATTGGAATATCAAATAGAATATAGTGATGCTCCAAGCCTATCTTTCTACAAGGGAACACAAAGGTCCAATCCTGAAGATCTATTTTAGTCACAACTGCTCTTATGAAGATGGTAATGGCTCAGAGGACAGTATTGTACAATAGATCCAGACTCACCTTGAGCAGTTAAAAAGAGCATTGTCCCACACACCTCACTTTTTCCTTCTCTTCTACCTTGACCATGTAACCCTGCAGCTTCTTGGCATTGAAATTCTCAGTGCCCATTTTAAAACAACACAACAAAGGAAAAGAACAATGAAGTGATCTTGAGAGCATAGTGGGTGAGCCCATAGAATACTTTTTGCCACTTGTAGTGGTTAGTCACAGAAAGTAGTTCCCAAGGTGGGATTTGAAAATCATGTTCTTTCCAGAATGGAAATGGACTGAATTGTTGAGCAGGCAAAAGACAGCATCAATTGTGAAGTTCCAACCTGACAGTTTATATTGTTATATAAGAAAAGTGTAAGGATAGTGTGAGTGTCCCAGAGCCTGGGCTTTGTGATATAGTACACGGTGGGCTTTGTAAGCCTGTGCTCCTTTGCACTGATGAAAGGGGAAAGCATCAACCTATGGTTCTTTGGAATAAATCTTCCCTCTGCATTTCCCCCAAGCGTTTTCCCATTGCACTCACAGGCTCCCGCTGCTCAGTTTTTTCCATTCTCTGACCACATTAATGGCCTGTGGTTTCCAGAAGCTGTTTAAAAGTAAAAACAGCTTAAAAGAGCTAAACAAAATTCTATTTTTGAGGTGAACTCGGAAGTGGTTATGATGCCAATATAAACTTACTTTCTTGTCTTCTATTTGTCCTTTGCTTTTAAATGGTATTGGAAATCAGACCCAGGGCTGCTGGCATGCGTGGCCTTGAACTCATTCTGTATCCCTGGCAAGACTTGAACTTAAAATCTCTTTGTCTCTTCTCTCAAGTAGCTGGGATGAATGGCCTATGTCCCCAGGTCTAGGTTGACTTTTGTGTCTTTAGGAGACTTCCTTAGATAGTCTTTCTAAGGTTCAGTTGAAGAATGAGTTAGTGTGAGCAGAAATCTTTTTATTATTATTATTATTATTATTATTATTATTATTAACAAAGAAGTCACACTTTCTATCCTGTTTATCCTTATTCAAGGTTCTTTCCCCCTCCCAACACATCAGGTCATTCTCTCTTCTCCACAACTCCCCAGGCCTT
This sequence comes from Sigmodon hispidus, assembly GCA_004025045.1. NCBI lineage: Eukaryota > Metazoa > Chordata > Mammalia > Rodentia > Cricetidae > Sigmodon > Sigmodon hispidus. The sequence continues at coordinate 23,323 of PVIH01019688.1, forward strand.
CCCCCCCCCCCCCGGAGGGGCAGGCAGCAGGTGTTCCCAAGGTCCCACTGTCCCAATATTACTTAGTTCAGTTTCCACTCCTGGCAGATCCAGTTTTCTCCCCCCAACCTCAAGACTGAGTCAGGTGTTCCTCTGGGGGAGTGGGATCCAAGGAGTCAGTCCAAGATGTTTCTGATCCCAAGCTGTTCAGTGGTTGTGGTTTGCAGCTTGGGCATGCTTTGCTTTTTTCTTGTTTGTTTGTTTGTTTAGAGTCCACTAATGAGTGAGTACATCCCCTGCTTATCTTTCTGGCTTTGTGATACCTTACTCAGGAGGATATTCTCCAAATTCATCCATTTGCCTGCAAAATTTAGGATATCATTCTTCCTTATTGCTGAGTAGTACTCCATTGTGTAGATGTACCACAGTTTGTTAATCCATTCATCAGTTGAGGGACATCTAAACATCATCTGTTTTAAAACTGATGATTAGTTCATTATTATCTATGTCCATGTATGGATCACATGTGTGTGTGGATTCATGGGTTAATGGGCATATGCAGAGGCCAGAAGAAGGTACCTGGTGGATCTCTCTATCATCCTCCACTTATTCCTTTGAGGCAACAACTTTCACCGAAACTGTGGCTGTTTTCTTTATAGAACAAAAGCCAGTAAATAACACTCAGTAATCCCCTTGTCTCTACACCTTATTGAGCTAGGGTTGCAGGAATGCCTTGAATACCTGGCTTGTTATGTGGGTGCTGGAATCCTAACTCCAGTCCACAGCAAGTGCTTTTAACTGCTGAGCCATCTCTCCAACCTCCTATGCTCCCATTTTTAAAACAGGGACAGAGAGGTTAACTTGCCCCCACCCACATGACTCATGTAAGAACACAAAACATGGTAGGGTCCCTTTCCTCTATCTAATCTCCTTCGGTGTCCATAATCTTCTTCATAATTAACATCTCTACTCTCTGCATATGTACAAAACCACAGGACACCAGAGTGTCTTGGACTATGATTCTACTTGAAGTGGTATTCTACCCTCAAGGTTTTTAAATATGTCATTGGACTTTTAATACTGCATTGACTCTACAAGTAGAGTCTTTCCCCCATAAAAATGTAAAACCCAACATAGAGGGACTATGTGTAACTCTTTTAATTTTGTAATTCCCAAACCTTTTAGTAGAGTCAGCAGGCAGGCATTATAAACATATCTACAGGATTGAATGAGTTAAGGAAGTGGGAGGCTGACATATAAAGGATGATGAGGAATAATCCAGAAGAAATTATAGGGAAGAGGATTCCCAAGCAATAATGACTGTATATCCAAAGGTCTTGTGGCAAGAGACAGCATGACCCTTTGGAAGAAGTGAGCATTTTTCCTTAGGAATAAAGCCAGACTTCTAACATATCATGAAAAACAAGAGGAGGGAGGTGGATGGCATCTGCATTCTGGAGTCCCTTGTGAGACACTCATTCATTTTTCTTGTATCAGTGAGTCTCTGATGCTGATCCTGAATCTCAGTGCTCTGGGAAGATCATGTCTTCAATGGTCTTCTGGTCACTTTCCAGAATTTCTACGGACCTCTTCCCATCTCCAAAACTATAGCTAAAGATTGTTACTTATTCAGTACTCAGGATGGACCATGCCAAATGCTAATTTTGCTGCCCCTCTAACCATTTGCTTACTGTGCCTGGCTCTTCTTTAATAAGATCTTGCCTTGTGTTGCTTTTGTGTTACTCAAGTATGAAGACCTGAAATATTTCCTCATTGTTGCCCCCAGATTTCTTGCTCTCTATGTTTTTGGGTATGGTGAGATGCTCCAGAAACCTGTTTACATCTATACCCTGAGACCCAGTTTTTCAGAGTAGTGCAGTAAAATGTTTGAGATTGAGGCTAAGGAATACAGAATCTCCAAGACTCTAAACTAGATGTGTCTAATCGGTGATCCATAGGCTGCATACATCTGAGGATAATTATGAATGCAATCAAACACACCTATAGATGACAGCATTATATTGTGATGCCAAAAGACTGAGCCCTTGGTCCTGGGTCAGCAGCCTGCATGGTTCGCCAGACAGAAGGAAAGACTAACAGCAGCATGGGTGACTACAGAGTCTGTACATGCAGTTTTATCATTCACAGGCCTTGTAACTTTGGGCCAGTTCCCATTCCTCTCTGGGTTCCCATTTTGAGGCTTAAATGGGAAACAAAAATTGCTTTAGAGTGGTTTAAGAATTTAACAAAGCCCTTCATGCCTGGCTCACAGAGGAAGAAAAGGGAGCAGAACTGCTGTTCCTGTTGCATTGTTAGCCATAAAAAGGGCAGGGGTGTTTGGAGCAGAATGCTGCTGGCCCTAAGAGGAAAGGAGGTTAATTAAAACAGACATGTGCATATCTCCATTTACTGCTGCTGGCAGAAGCATGGATTATCTTGTTCATTTTATGCCATGGGTCTGCAGGTAAATTGCAAAATCCTTTTTATTGAGAAGTCATTCCATCTCTTACAAATGTTTATTGAGACCCCACAATTCCTTGACTGGCCATAGAAAGGAAGAATGGATGAGTTGCTGATTTTGCATTACCTAGGGAGTGAGAGAAAGCAGATTTCCTATAACTGTGAGGGAGAATGCTTAAAAACAGAACGCAGAATGGTATTTACCTTAAAAAGTCACTGAGACCTTTTAGGATCTTTCATCATCTCAGTGAGTTGATGGGATGCTAAAAGGCTACAAACACCTGAATTTGTGCTTTCTAATGATTGCTACTTACACAATATATACTATAATATTATACTATATATAATCTTATTATATATCACACTTACATAGTATACAGATATTAAAAGAATACTAATTATCTGTTGCTAATTACGTGTCCTTTTTTAAGTTTTTAAGCTTGATCTTAACTCTGTCTGACTATGCATATGCATGAGGGTGCCCATGGAGGCAAGAAGAGGAAGTCAGAACACACCCTTAACTGCTGAACCATCTTTTCAGCCCCTACATGTTCTGTATTATGTATTAATTATATGCATAAAACTAACTATATGAATATATTTAATATCAATATTTAATTATACATTATTCCAATTACATAGCATCATGCAATATTTTATATGCATATATTAGTCCATACATAATACTCATTTGATATTATTTAGAGGGCTGCCTGTATGTTGATTTTTAGTCAACAACAGATCTCATGTGCAACCATAATTCCTAAATGTTGTAATGATTTTACCATTTTAGGGCTGTGTTATTCTATAACATCATGGTGGGCACACAGGATAGAGCAAAGCTACTCACACCATATCAGTCATGAAGCAAAAGAGAGTTGAAAATTCAGAGTCCCAACATCCTCTTCAAAGGCCACCACTGACAATAACATGAAAATGCCCAGGAAGCTCCACCCTCAGGGTGTTGCCACCTCTCAACCATGCTACAGACTGGGAAATAAGCCTTCAACAGGCACATCTTTGGTAGATTTTCTAAAATTCAAATTATTGCAGAATTTTTATATAAGTAGCAATCGTACTAAAGGGAGATGTTTGCAAATGGTCCCTAATCCAAAACAGTAGACATCCTCAAAAGTGAGGGAAATTTGTACACAAGAATCTGCCAGAGGGAAGACAATGTAACTAGACAGAGGCAATGGGTAGCCATCTGCAGGCCAAGAAGAGTAGCCTGGAGCAAAAATCTCCTTTTAACCCACAGGAGGAATCAACACCTTGACTTGGAGCCAGTTCTAGACTTGAAGAGAAACTTTGCTATCATAGAAATTATCCAGTGTGTCATGTCACTGTTTGAGCATCCCTCACAAACTTATTGAAAGATCATTCTGTTTTCATGGTGGCCATGAGTTGTGTTTTGGGCCAGATGAATTTAAAATCCACGAGATGGAGACAAATGTCAATAGCATTGAACTAAATAATGGAGATTTGGGAAATAGTTGAATGAAAAAATGTCACATTTGCCTGAAGACAGAAGGCAGAAAGGGCTACGGAGATGTTAAAGTTAATTCTAACCTCTTCCATCACTGCCAGAGTCTGCTCAAGCCATGTCACTTCAGAGATATAACCAAGGCTGACATGAAGTCAGTGAGTTTAAAGGAGCTGCTGCCTCTGCTGATAATATTTATGTTCATTTGGAAGACAGAACCCTCTTTGTCCTATGAAATCTGGGATAACATTAAATAAATACCCAAACTATACTTAGCATAGTGCCTGTGTGGACTCTTAGATTTATGTCCATGTTCTTAAATGTTGACCTCCCAGTGAACATACCACATCTATTTTAGGCAACAAGTTAAAAATCACTTAGCTTAAACATGTCCAAATAAGTTGACAGAATAGAGAAACAGAAAATGAAAATAACTGGAGTCAGCAAGCCTTGGTTTGAATCCCAGTTATGCCTCTGAAAATCTGAGAGGCCTAGACCTTTCTGTGGCCCTATACCTTATCTATAATAGTGTTTGGGGAGGGGACATGTGGTGATCTTCCAGCTCTGACATTCTATGAATCTCTCTATTTTGCTTTTAATTGAGATAGTGATAACATTTTCATAAACTGACCTGCCAACTTGAATTATCCACCAACATGAAGACATGAAAATAAGATGGTAGGCAGAAGTGACTGTGACAGATGACTGGTAGGAATATCTCCCTTTTTAAAATGGCAAATAGGATGCTTAAGAATGATGGCAGTTTCTTCTAATGCATCTTAATTACCAGAAAATTGGGGTTTACTGGAAAGTTTTGAGATGCACATGCCCACATAATTGTGTTCAGTGTCTTAAATACCAGCCATATTGGTAGAGGAGATACAAGTCACCCACCTCCTAACTGCATTTGTAATTCCCCCCTAGACCTTTTACCATTTAAACCACATGTTGACCTTTTCTTTATTTGACTGGACATCTTTAGCCCTGGTTATAATAAGCACCCAAGGGGGAAAGATGATTAAGATTGAGTATTCAGTCAGAATCACATTTTTGTCCTAGATCCTCAGTCTGGTGTAATACCTCATTAACTCTTCCCTATAAGACACTGTCAATCAGCCATGAATATCTGCCTCACACAACATGCTGAAGCTTGCTGGCTATGGACTTTGGTCTAGCCAGAGTGCACACTTGACTCATGAGGACATACCAGATGTATTGAGAGACACACCTCCAGAAGCAGTGTTCCACCAGTCCTAGATGGAAATTAGTTGGGTAGGTTTTTAATTATAGAGGCATCAGGCTGAGCTCTGGATGTCCATGGTAGATATTAATTTGATAACACAGGAGCTGACAGCTCTTTCTTTGGGGGATTTTGTATCACTAAAGTGCCACATGTCATTGAACTAAACCAATGGGTTAAAACATCTCTCTCTCTCTCTCTCTCTCTCTCTCTCTCTCTCTCTCTCTCTCTCTGTGTGTGTGTGTGTGTGTGTGTGTAATAGGAATGTAAGCATGTTCATGCTCATGTGTGTATATAAGTACATGTGTATTCTTTGCAGGGATTCCAGAGGACAATTCCACATGTTGTTCCTCAGTTTACCAACATTTCTTTTGAAAAAGGATCTCTTAGTGGCCAGAAACATGTTCAGTTGGACAGCTAGCAGTCCTGTCCCTACCTCCCCAGCACTGAAGTTACAAGCATGCTCCACCATGCCCAGATTTTTGCTTTTCTTTCTTTTCTCTTCTTTTTTTCTGAATGTGAATTCTAGAGATCAAACTCAGGTTCTTGATCTTACAAGCCTTGTACTTAGGGATATAACAGCTTGCTGGCTCCCCTTTTGGGTATTAACCCTGTCAGTATTTAAGACTATCTTACAAATAAAACAATTATATTCAAGTGTTTGCTTAGAATCTGCTTCTGAGAGTCAAAATAAGACAGCCTCCAGGATTTCTATGGAGTAGATAGCATTGCTGCTGAGATATAGCTCAGCATAGGTAGTTAAGTTTAATGTTGGGATTATATGGCTCCTGGTGACTTTACTCACACACAAGGGTTACCAGCTGAGGCAAGTTTTGACCCTCAGGAGACAATGCTGCAGTGCCTGAACACATTTGACTTCCACAGTTGAGCTGAAGATGTTTATTACCTCAAGAAGTTAGAGGCCAAGGATACTGATAAATACCCTACAGTCTTATCTGAAAAATACAAATTCAAACTTAAAACATCAACTATGTCAAAGTTGCAAACTTCTGCCTCCTCCCAGCAATACCGGCTATTAGGTAGTTAAGATTTATTAAGTGTCATATTTTGTACCATGGTGTTGACCTATGCTATGTAGCACTTCTCTCAGAATGGTGGTACTTATGTGATTGCTATGTGTCATTTCTAGGGTCAAGCTGTGGCTCAGTTATGTTCTACTGTCCCCAATGTGACCGTCTTTGGAACAGCTTCTACTTTTAAGCATGAAGCCATCAAAGATTCTGTGACTCACCTCTTTGACAGAAATGCAGACTACGTGCAAGAAGTAAAAAGGTAAGGGGGTGTCTCTGCAGATTGGCAGGCTGGCCCATGCTCTTTGCTAAAGACCATTAGTATTCATTTAGAAGACAGCTAATTGTGGGGCCAGAAAGAGTGATTAGGGACGTTTACTCTTCTTGCAGAAGATCGCCATTTAGTGTCTAGAGCCTCATGGAAACTCACATCTGTCTGTAACTCCATGTCAGGGATCTGATGCACCCTTCTTTCTTCCTTGAGCATTGTACTTACATGCCACACACCCATACATTCAGACAAAATACATCTGCACATAAGATAACAGAAAACCTTTAAAGAATGATTAATGATAATGTTGATGGTAAACATATATTAGAGGCTTAGCACTACCTCTGAGGTTGCTGCTTCACATATGTGTTAGCCCACCAAATACTCTCAGCCTCCCTGTTATCAGCTGCAAGGAAGAACTGAAGCTTGCAGAATCAATGTGTTAATGTTATGCTAACTGCCACTACATTGTCTTGACACATGCAAGTCTAATTCTCATTCATTCACATAAAAAGCTCAAAGTAGATGTTCATCTTAAGTAGATTCTGGTACTCTGGTTCCATTATCATCTTGAGACTTCTGCTCCTTTGACTCTCCCTAGAAGACAGGAAAATAGTAATGGACCATACATAGGAGGTTTTTATTGAGGAGTCCTGGTATAAGAACACATACTGCCCAAATTTTATGCTACTGCTTGAATCCATGGCCATGCTTTACTGAAAGCAATCTGGAAACCATCACTTAGTTATATAAGCAGGAAGACTCAGCCTTCATGTAATAGTAAACAACAGAGTCTCAGTTCATACAAGACTCTTTGGCTTGTGAACCCATGCTTTCACTGTAGAGAAGGTGACTTTCTAAAAAGTGGAACAGGTGCCATAGTTACTTGTAGGAAGAAGAGAGCCTGAAAAAGGAAGCTTAAGAGATAGAGGTAACTGTCTGCATACTGAGGGAATGAGTTTGTAGCCTAAAGGCTCAGGAAAATAGCAATAAAACTCCAACATGGTATAAGTTCTGGATGTCTGACTACATAATCTAATTACAGTTTACCTGTAATCCAGAAGCTATTGATCATGGCCATGTGTGTCCACATGGGGAAATCACATAGAGAGCCCAGGTGGTAACACAGCTGTAGATGGTGCGAGTGTTTTACTTGGCTGCTGCCCAGGATGAACTCAGTCTCAGCGTTTTTAGCAGAGAGCTGCTGGAGGAATCAGTGGTGGCCAGAAGCTGTTATTTTTCTCTTTGCCATAATCTAACACTAAATTATAAAGCCTAAATGTAATTAGTCAACCAGCTAGCATCAAGCAAAAGGAACATATTTTCAAGTCACAGACTAAAATGAAAAAAGACAAAGGTGGTTGTTCGAGCAGAAATTTGGACAAGATTGGGGGTCTTAGTAAATGGGGCATTTTTTGAAAAAGGAAGTTTTTCAGATGGGTGAATTTTTAAAATTTGTTGGGCTGGAGCTCACCCACTAGAGTGTTTGCTATGAAAGTGTAAGGACTTGAATTCAATCCCCTGAACCCATGTAAAAAAGCCAGAAAGAGTAACATATGCACATGATCTCAACACCAGAGAGGTAGAGAGAGGGAATATCTGGGGTTTGCTACCCAAATATATCTCAAGGTTTAATGAAAGATACAGTCTCAAAAATAAAGGTAAAGGTAGGCATGGTGGTACACATCTTTAATGTCAGAACTTTGGAGGCAGAGACCGACTCTGTGAGTTCCTGGTCTACATAGTGAATTCCAGTCTAGCCAGGGATACCTAGAAAGACTTGTCTAAAATTTAAAGTGTAGAGTGATTGAAGAAGATATTTAGTGTCAACCTCTGTCTTCTACATTCTCTCTCTGGCTCTCTCTTTGCTTCTCTCTCTCTATCACACACACATGAGTTATATATAATGAATTCATGTCCGAATATTTCCAGCAGGACATAAAAGGGAAGCTTTATTAGAAGTCCAACCCTATTTCTCAGAGGTGCCAGCATTACAGGTGATTTAAAAGGTTTCTATTTGCCCAGTTCACCTACCTTTAACTTGGGTTTCTCAAGATGTGGTCTGAAATATGAACCATTACTGTTTCTTTAATAATTTTTTCTTTAATCTCCTTAACTGATGTTTTTGAATTCTTCTATTTTACTGCTTAATAAATACATGTTGGGGGTCTGAGAAGGGGTTAGATCTGTGCCAAAGAAAAAAGCCAGCAACAACCAATCAGAAAGGCTCTGTACTTACCGAGTTTGAAGTCTAGTTGTGGGAGAGGAGACAGGAAAAATAAAAAGAAACTATCCAAAGAATACATTGGTTTGTCCTTCCCACACACACTCTGGTGGAGACATGCAGGTTGCTAGTAGGACTGAGAATTTGGGGGAGAAAACCATTTTGGATTAGGGGGAGCAGCATTGCTGAGGTGTTGTGGAAACTCGGGGTTCTACAGGAGACAGAAGCAGCTGCTTATGGAGAGCAGCAGGAACAGAATATCAGAACGCCACAGCTGTTCTCAACAAATGGAAGCTAATAGCCAGGGGACTCCTGCCTACACCACTTCCCACAGAGCTGCTCCATCTCCTGAGCCCCACTCAGAGCCAGAATCAGGAATTTCTACTGCCAGGAAAGTAGAAGGGAAGAGCATCTTGAACCCATTACATTTCCACCTGCCTTTAGAGGTGGCTTCCAACAGCTCATTTTAAGTAGAAACCCAGTAGATACAGAAAATAACTGGGGAGCTGTGACTGTGAATAGAGCCTCTACCCAGAACTCCTATCCTTGGGAAATCAAGAGCAAGCTCGAAGCCAAAGGCACAAAGCTGCTGAGCTGAGCTCTGCTTCTGCATGGTCGTCAGTGCTCAGTATATGTCGACAGTGAGTTATAATAGGCCTGTCTGTAACCGTGGCAATCAGATCCAGCCTCCACTGTCAACAGACGGCAAACAGTGTAGGGATTTTTGCTACACCACATGCATGTGTTATGCAGCTCCTAAAAACGACAATTATGAAGGCTGTGTCACAAAAAGAAAAGATGCCTCTGGGAAGAAAGCAAAATGCCAAGTTCCCTCAACACTGTGATCACAACTCGATTCAAATTCTCTGTGCATGGTTATGTAAAATGAAAGAGGAAACAGTTACACACATGCATTAAAGCACTCTGCAGAGTAATTTTTTTTTTTTGGTGTTTTTCTTATAGACATGGTTACAGTAATCAATGTACAGTGAGCTACAGAAATACAATAAAACAATTTCCTGCAACAAAAACTCTTACAGACCAGCCAGTTGGAGGGCCTCTTTGGAATTCTTACTAACTCAGGAAAGAAATTAGAGGAAAATAAATGTTTTTGAAATGCAAGTGTTGTATTTGTGTATGTGTGTGCAAGCATATACATGTTTTCTATGTACAGGTATGATCACACATGTCTGCACATGCATGTAGGGGTCAGAGGACAGTCTCAGGAATATTAACACCCATCTTTGAGTCTGAGTCTATCATTGGTCTGCAGCTCACCATGGCTAGACTGGCTAGCCAGTGAGCCCTAGGCACCCTCTTGGCCTTGCCTCCCAAACACTGGGATTACCAGCTTGATCACTAAACCCAGCACTTTTGTTTGGGTTCTGGGGAGCCTAATTTAGCTCCCCATGCTGGTGAGGCATGAACTTTAACAGGCAAGCCATCTCCTGAGCCTGAGGGAAAAAAAAACAAGTCAACATTAGAGTTTGTCTTTGCATTGATTTTCTTTTCTGTATGTAAAAGGAGGTAACAATAGCTGGAAAATGGGCCAAACAGTTAGAAACCTTGAGTTCTGTGCATCTGACTCAGAATCCTTCAGAAATAGAGAGGAAAAATTCAGAGAGAAGGGCAACACAGCCAACCCGGCCCACCCCCAAGGGTGAAAAGCATTTCAGCGAGGGGGGTATGTGTGGGAAAAAACCCTCAGGGAAGCTGGAACAGGATAAGACAGGTTTTTAAAAAAGCCATGCTCAGTCAGCCTCTGCTCACTTAGATGACCATTTCGTAAGCACCTTGTACAAATGCAAAAATCACCCCACTTCATGGGTGAGAAAACTGAAGCTTCGATCCAAATGTACTCTCGAAATGTGTGGGCTCAGCTTTCCGCAGCTCTTTACGGTTTCCGAGATGACCAGAGGGAACATTTGAGCTGAGTAATGACTCCTCTTGCGTACTATCACTGGTGTGGACTTTGGTTTCACTGGTGTGAATTGCCACAACTCATTGAATTGTGCACTGCACATTTTAAATTTGTCCCATTTATTTCCATCAATTATAGCTCAATAAGGCTGCTTATGGATGCCTTTAAAACCAAACACTTGGAAATGGTGCACAATATTGTTTAAGACCTTATGTTCATACATTCATGTTTTATAACTTTTTTATTGATGCCTTTAAAAATATGGTTATAAAAACAAAATTATGACCAAGGCACACATATCCCTGTGTCCTGAAATGTCCAAACTACTAGACACAGTTAATGTAATAAGTAATTGCATCAGCACCAAGTAGAGAGAGTCAGGGCATTTGGGGATACATGAAAGTGATACCTGACTAAAAACCTGAAGTGCAAATGAAAGCTCGTTTATGGACCTTTTCCAACTTGCTGATGTGGACACTGCCTTATTTCTTTCTTTTTTTTTTTTTTTTAAATTACCTTATTTTTATTTTTTTTCTTCCTTCTTTATTTTGTATTTATCAAAAAAAAAACACAGTAAAAAGAATTTAAAATGTGGAAGAGTTAACAATAACTATACAGAGGATAAAAATGATAAGCATGGCTTATCAAGGGAAGAAATACAAATAAGATTGCTACACCTATATTTTCTTTGTGTTCATCTTTCCCTCTGAATTTT
>PVIH01019689.1:0-34621 GCA_004025045.1 Sigmodon hispidus
TTCAAAGACTGCTAGGAGATATTAATTGGATACGAGGTTATTTGAAATTGCCAAATTATGAACTTAAACCATTATATGATCTGTTGAAGGGGGATCCAGCTCTCGATTCACCTCGACAATTGAATCCAGAGGCCCATAAGGCATTGCAAATAGTGGACCGTCGTCTCTCTGAAGCAAAGTTAGTAAGAATAACAGAAGGTCCATTTCAACTATGTATGTTGGATACTTACAGACAGCCTACAGGAGTATTGTGGCAGGATGGACCACTGCTCTGGATTCACCCTAGAGTCTCACCTAGCAAGAGTATAGAGCATTACCCCACAGCAGTTGCACTGCTTGCAGAATTAGGATTGCAACAAACTTTGCAATATTTTGGCCGCTATCCAACAACAATAGTAGTGCCTTTTACTGCAGACCAAGTATCAGTGTTGTGTGCAGCCTTAGATGAGTGGGCAATTTTGAGATGCACCTTCCCAGGTAACATTGATAATCACTTCCCAGCTGACCCTCTCATGACATTTTTCAAACGCCACCCAGTAGTATTTCCAAAAATTACCAGAGTTCAGCCAATTCCACAAGCATTAAATGTATACACAGATGGTTCCAAAACAGGTGTAGGTGCATTCCTAATACAGGGTCAACAGGTACAACGCAGGCAGTTTGAGCCTGGCGCTCCACAAGTAACTGAGTTACAAATTGTGATTGAAGTGTTTAAGCAATGTCTTTTTGCCTTTAATTTACTTTCTGACTCTAATTATGTAGTGAATGCTTTAAAAATTCTTGAAATGGCTGGACCGATAAAGGCCTCCAGCACCGTGGCAGCTCTATTCGAGCAGCTACAAGAGCTTATAATAGGACGTGATTGTCCATTTTATCCCTGCCATATTAGAGCACATACAGGCTTACCTGGACTTCTAGCTGAAGGCAATGCTATAGTTGACCTTGCTACATGCCCAATGCATATGTTTCTTGTTCAGCCTATTCAGATGGCAAAACGTTTTCATGAACAGTTTCATGTTAATGCAAAAACCCTGCAGAATAAATTTAAGCTTTCTAGAATGGAAGCCAGACAAATTGTGCTTGACTGTAGCAGTTGTGCACAGTTTCGCCCTCAACATTCTTTTGGAGTTAACTCAAGGGGCATATTGCCTTTAAGGGTATGGCAAATGGATGTTACTCATTTTGCTGAATTTGGAAAACTTAAATATGTTCATGTTTCTGTAGATACCTGTTCTGGCATTATATATGCCTCTGCCATGTCAAGTGAAAAGGGACGTCATGTCATAACCCACTGCCTGGAAGCATGGGCAGCTTGGGGAAAGCCTCAACAATTAAAGTATGACCTGAAAATTCTTTAGATTTCCTGGTGATCTGTTTTTATGTCCCTTTTTTCACTTCTGATTTTGTTAATTTGGATACATTCTCTCTGCCTTTTGGTTAATTTTAGTAAGGGTTTATCTATCTTGTTGACTCTCTCAAAGAACCAACTCTGATTCATTGTTTTTTTTTTTTTTGTATTGTTCTTTTTGTTTCAATTGTATTGATTTCAGCTCTAAGTTTGATAATTTCCTGCCATCTACTTCTTCTAGTTTAGTTTGCTTCTAATTGCTCTAGCACTTTCAGTTGTGCTGTTATATCTCTTCTGTGGGATTTCCCTAGGTTTTTCATAAAGACTTCTAGTGCATGAATTTTCTTTTTAAGACTGCTTTCATTGTGTGCCATAGGTTTAGGTATGTTGTAAATTCATTTTCATTAAATTCTAGGAAGTCTGATTTTTTAAACTTCTTCCTTGACACAGAGATGGTTCAGTTGAATGCTTAGTTTCCATGAGTTTTTAGGCTTTCTATGATGTTTGTTGTTGTTGAACTCTAACTTTTGACCACGGTGGTCTGATATATTACAAGGACTTATTTCCATTTTTTTTGTATCTGTTGATATTTGTTTTATGACAGAGTATGTGGTCAATTTCAGAGAAATTTCCATAGGGTGCTGAGAAATATGCATATACCTTTGTGTTTGGGTTGAAGGTTTGGTATATATCTACTAAGTCCACTTGGGTCATAACTTCTTCTAGATCCCTTATTTCTCCATTGAGTTTCTGTCTAGTTGACTTATCCAAGGGTGGAAATGGAGTATTGAAGTTTCTCACAATTAGTGTGTGAGGTTTGATATGAGGTTTAAGCTTTAGTAGTTTGTTTGTTTGTTCGTTTGTTTTTAACATATGTAGGTGACCTTGTGCTGGGGGCATAATTATTCAGGAATGAAATTAAGTCTTGGTGGATTTTTTCTGAGATGGATGAGTAATGTTGCTCCTGGTCTCTATTTATTGATTTTAGTTTAAAATCTATTTTGATAGATATTAGAATGGGTACACTGGCTTTTTTTTAGGACCATTTGATTGGAAAGTCTTTTTCTAACCCTTTATCTGAGCTTTGTCTGTCTTTAAAGTTGAGGTATGTTTCTTATATGTAGCAGAAGGATGGCTTCTGTTTTTGTATCCAATGTGTTAGGGTGTGTCTTTTCATAGGCGAAATGAGTCCATTGGTATTAAGGGATATTAATGACCAATTATTATTATTGCTATTATTTTTGGTGGTAGCTCAAATTTCCTTATTTTGGGGTTTTGATTTTTTTTTTTGTGGGATCTTCAATTTTTTGTGGTTACATGGGCATTTCTGGTTTTCTTATGTTGGAGTTTTTCCTCTAGGGCTTTTTGTAGGGCTGGATTTGTATATAGGTATTGTTTTAATCTGGTTTTATATTGAAATATCTTGTTTACTTTATTTATCATGATTGATAGTTTTGCTGGGTATAGTATTCTAGGTTGGAATACACACACTTTTAGTGTCTGTATAATGTCTGAGCAGGACCTTCTTGTTTTTATTGTTTCCACTGTATAGTCAGGTGTTATTCTGATGGGTCTGTCTTTATATGCAATTTGGCCTTTTTCCTTTGAAGCTCTTAGTATTTCTTCATTGTTCTGTAGGTTTAGTGGCTAGATTATTATATGGTGAACAGATGTTTTTGGTCTTCTCTATATGGTGAACAGATGTTTTTGGTCTTCTCTATTTAGTGTTCTGTAGAATTCTTGTATTATTTCAGGTATTTATTTCTTTAGGTTTGGTATGTTTTCTTCTATGATTTTGTTGAGGATATTTTCGGTGCCTTTGAGTTGGTGTTCTTCTCTTCTTTGATTCCAGGTTCAGCCTTTTCATGGCATCCCAAATTTCCTGGACATTTTGTGGTATGCCTTTTTTTGGGTTTAGTATTTTCTTTAACTCATGTATCCATTTTTAGCAATGTGTCTTCCACTCCAGAGATTCTCTCTTCCATCTCTTGGATTCTGTTGGTTATGCTTGAATGTATGGTTCCAGTTCTTTTCTTCAGGTTTTCTATTTCTAGCTTTGTCTTGTTTGTACCTACTTTATTGCTTCTATTTTGATTTTTAATCCTGGAATATTTCTTTTACCTGTTTGTTTTCTTTTTCTTGGTTTTCTTTCAGAGATTTGTTCATTTCTTCCATTATTTGTTTGTATTTTCTTCTATTTCTTTATGGAAGTTTTTTATATCCTTTTTTAAAGCTTCTATTTGTTTCATAAAGCTGTTTTCAAGGCTGTTTCATTTGTTTTCTCTTTATTATTATACTCAGATCATGATGATGTAGAACTACCTGCTTCTTCTGCTGGTTTCTTGATCTTTGTATTGTTGTATGTATTCTTTCACTGGTGTTTGCCCATTGCTTCCTCAGTTCACTCTTGTTCAGCTCTCAGCCAGCTCTTATTTAGTTGTAGGCCTCCTCGTTGTGTGTCCAGAGGCTCAGATGATACTGTGCAATTTCAGTGTGATGATGTAGACTATAGTTTGGACAGCTGTGTTTTGCTGGATCTTGGGCTTTGATATACTCTCCCAGGTTTTTTTTTTTTGGTTAACAGTGGAGTGGGGTGTGGTTGGTGTATTGTGGGTGTGTCCCTGGGGTGTGGTTTTGAGAATAGTATAGTCTATGCTTGGTCTGTGGGACAGGATGGCTCTCACCTTTAAGCTGTGCTTCCAGGGGATCTGCTGGACCCCAGATCTCTCTTTGTTAATCAAGCTAGAATCAAACTCACAGAGAACAACCTGCCTGGTAGTACTAAAACATAACTTAGTTCAGTCTTAACACACATTTTTAAAGGAAATTGTGTTGCTTGCCATGAGATAACTACTTTAAACACTTTATCCTCACTAGAATTTTTTCTATTGATATTTGTCATTAGGAGAATGTAAAAGACACTCCAAACATTACAGGCTATTTTTTAGATAGTTAGTATCTCTGAAAAATTGAAGATATGTCCACATTCTTGAAGACACTATGTACTTTAGACATAGAACTTTGATATTTAGAGATGAATTTGTCCTGAAAGCCTCATCCTGGTAGACCAGCTTTCCTAGAATCTGAAAACGCTATGTAAGGTGTCAAAAAAGAAAAATCAATAGCTCTTCCAAGCTGTACACCTGAAAACCATAAAAATGCCCACCAAAATAAAATATTCCTAAAGGTACAATGGTGCCACTTATATCTTGACAGTTAAAAAAAAAAAAACAGCTCTATATTTAAACATAATGTCTGCTTGAAAGAAGAAAATTATGCTTGATACTTTAAACCTAGACAACTACCTGAAACTAGTGTGTTCATGGAAAAGATGCACATTCACATCCCAAAAGCATTAGCTCAACTACGTTCATAGTAGAATTACTTGTAATAGCAAGAACCTTGAAACAACCTAGATGACCCTCAACTGAGGAATGGATTAACAAACTGTGGTATTGCTACACAATGGAATACTACTAAGCAGTAAGAAAAAAATGATATTCTAAAATTTTCAGGCAAATAAATGAATTTGGAGAATATCCACCTGAGCATGATATCACAAACCCAGAAAGATAAGCAGGGCATGTACTCGCTCATTAGTGAACTTTAAGTGAAAACATTCTTATCTCATTGAAAGGTGATGGGTTAATAAAGTGATTTAAAATACACACACACAAACACACACACACACACACACACACACACACACACACACAAACACACACCAAAACAAAAACAAAAAGCAGCCAGCTGATTTGACTGTAGAAGTGTCTCTTAGCAGAAATTTGTGGTGGCCATAGTGCATCCATGGGCATTTGCTGTGACATACTGTGCTTTCTTTATCTGTAGCTGAGCCTAACCTGGCTTGAGGAGCTTTAATTAATTTTTTTATGTTTCATGTATATTAGAGAAAAGAGAAGTCTTATTAATGCATATTTTCTTTTAGCTACTCTAAATTGGGAGGTGAAAAGATTCTACCCCTTGGCCTCCCAGGGACCTCATCTCAGAGGCTAGAGCCACAGTCTCAGATTTGACTTCACAGACAGGCCTGTCCTGGACCAGGGCTGAGAGAAGCCTTCCCTATCAATACCAGGAGTTGTCACATCACAGACACATGGAGCCCAGCCTTCAAGGCAGGCTGCTTCTTCACAGAGGGACAGAAGTCTGTCACTCGGAACAGCATGACCCAGTGGTGTCCTAGGTGGAGTGGGAGTCAGGCAGCTTCAGACAGTGAGGATCCCATGGCCTGAACAGAGTAAGAAATCATGCAGAGTCCATGTCCAGAGCAGACAGGAGACACATAACCCCTGTAGCCACAATGAACTACAATTCCACTAAGACCTGACTAAGGGTGAACCAAAGGAGCAATGGACAGACATCAGTGCACAAATACATATAACAATATAAAGAACAAGGCACCACCAGAAGACAGAGCAATGAAGAGGAAACAGAAGGAAACAACAATCTAAATACCTTTTTGAGAATTATGGAAGCAATCAAAGAGGATATGATAAAGTCCCTTAAAGAAATAGAAGAAAAAAGCAAATAAAAAATTGGGAGGGATGAACAAATCCTTGAAAAAAAAAACAAGGAAAACTAAGAAAGAGAAATCCAATAAATATGGCCTCATAAAAAGAGTTTAGCAATATTCCTTCAGTTTCTACTGTATGGAACAGTTTGAGGAGTATTGGTATTAGCTCTTCATTGAACGTCTTGTAGAACTCTGAACTGAAACCACCTGGACCTGTCCTTTTTTTATTTGGGATAATTTTAATGACAGCTTCAATTTCCTTTAGTGTTATAGATCTGTTTAGGAATTTAATCTGATCTTGATTTTATTTTGCTAAATGGTACCTGTCCAAATAGCTAGCCATTTCTTCTAGGTTCATCATTTTTATGGAGTATAGATTTTCAAAGCATGACCTCATAACCCATGCCACTCAAAGACACAACAAAGAAAGAGAATTACAGAACAATTTCCCTCATGAACATTGATGCAAAAATTCTCAACAAAATTCTGGCAAACTGAATCCAATAACACGTAAAAAAAGCTATTCACCGTGGTCAAGTATGCTTCATTCCAGAAATGCAGGGATGGTTCATCATATGGAAAACTGTAAATGTCATCCATCATATAAACAAAATGAAGGGAAAAAAACCCACATGATCATTTCCTTAGATTCTGAAAAAGCCTTTGACAAAATACACCGCACCTTTATGATAAAAGTCCTGGAGAGATCAGGAATACAGGGAAAATATCTAAATATAATAAATATGATTTACAAAATGCTGACACTCAACATCAAAACAAGTGGAGAAAAATATAAAACAGTCCCACTAAAATCAGGAAATAGACAAGGCTGTCCCCTCTCCCCTTATCTATTCAATATATTTCTCAAAGTTTTAACTAAAGGAATAATAGAACGAAAGAAAATTAAAAGGATACAAATTGGAAAAGAAGTCAAATATCTCTTTTTGCAGATGACATGATTGCATACATAAGTGACCCACAAAATTCTTCAGAGAACTTCTACAGTTGATAAACACCTTCAGCAATGTAGCAGGATACAAGATTAACTCAAAAGAATCAGAAAACCTCTTATACACTAAAGATAAAAGGGCTGAAAAAGAAATAAGGGAATCATCACCTTTTTTTAATCAATCAATTATCAATTTTTATTGCTTATTTTACTGGTTGGTTTATTGTTTACCTTAATTCTCTCCTATTGGTATTGGGGATTTATTTGCTCGTTTTTGTTGGACAAGATGAATTGTGTCCTAGCTCTTCTTTATCAGTTTCTTTTATGAAATTGATTCTTCCTGTCCTGCTATGGTTGAGATTTTCTTCATTCTTCTTCTGGCTGTCATATTTCTTCAAGTGTTTTCTGCAGCACTGCCTTGGTAGTTATAAACTGCTTACATGTGGGCCTGTCTTAAAATACTATTATTTCTCTAGAATTTTTATGAGGTAGCTTTCTTGGATCTAGCAATCTTGGTATATAGTTATTTGTTTTCAGGGCTTGAAATATATCATTTTATACTTTATTGGTTTTAGAGTTACTGATGAAACATCTGATGTTATTCTTTTTTTTTACATGTTGAAAAATTGTGTTGTTTTATTACAAAAGATTAAAATCTGATATTATATAGTTTTAAAAAATATTCCTTTTATTTTTTAAGATTATAATATAATATAATTTCATTACTTCCTCATCCCTTTTCTCCCTCCAAGGCCTCTCAGATACACTCTTTGCTCTTTTTCACATGTATGCCATACATTGTAATAAATTGCTGTTACACATATAGACAGTCATTTGTATAAACAAGCTTGGGAAAGTAGTAACATGGCAGGCAATTTTGGCACCAGTCTGAAACTCTGGAAAACAAAAGTATTAATAGAAGAAAATGAATGAAGTAATTTCTGACATAATGGAATTGCATTGAATCTGTAGATTGCTTTTGGTAAGATTGCCATTTTCACTATGTTGATCCTACCTATCCAGGAACATTGGAGATCTTTCCATTTTCTTATATCCTCTTCAATTTCTTTCTTCAGAGATTTAAATTATTGTCAATAGAAGCATCACCTTTTGCAATAGCTGCAAATAGCATTAAATACCTTAGTGTAACTATAACCAAAGAAGTATCAACAGATCTATTTGACAATAATTACCACCAAAATCCCAACACAATTTTTTTACAGACCTTGAAAGTACAATACTCAATTTCATTTGGAATAACAGGAAAGCCAGGATTGCCAACACAATTTTGCTCAACAAAAGAACTTCAGGAGGCCTCACCATCCCTGACTTCAAATTATATTATAGAGATACTGTAATAAAAATAACTAGCTTGGTACTGGCATAAAATCAAACTTGTGGATCAATGGAATCAAATTGAAAACCCAGACATTAACCCACACACCTATGAACCATTGATTTTTGACACAGAGGCCAAAAATATTCAGTAGAAGAAAGTATCTTCAACACATGTTGTTGGAATAACTGGATGGTAGTTTGTAGAAAAATAAAAATAGATCCAAACTTATCACCTTGCACAAAACTTAAATCTAATTTTTTTCTTCTTGTTACTCTATTTTATTGTATTTTATTATTTTTTAAAATGTATAGTCTTTTTTTTCTATGTAAAATAAAATAAAAAATAAAATTAAAATTAAATTTGTCCAACATCTTTAGCTGTCAGTGAAATGCAAATCAAAACAACTTTGAGATACCACCTTAAATGGGTCAGAATGACTAAGATCAAAAACACAGATGACAGCCTATGCTGGAGAGGATTCAGAACATGGGGAACACTCTTCAATTTTTGGTGGGAGTGTCAACTTGTACAGCCTCTATGGAATGCAGTATGGCTGTTCCTCAGAAAACTAGGAATCAGTATCCTCAAGAAACAAGCAATTCCACTATTGGGCATATGCACAAAGGACACACATTCATACTCTAAAGGCATTAGTTCAACTATGTTTATAGCAGCATCATTTGTAATAGGAAGAACCTGGAAACAACCTAGATGCCCCTCAACTGAAGAATGGGTTAACAAACTGTGGTTCATCTACACAGTGGAGTACTACACAGCAGTAAAAAAAAAAATGACATCCTAAAATTTGTAGGGGAATGGATTTATTTGGAAAATGTTCCCCTCAGTGAGGGATCACAAGCCCAGGAAGACGTGTATGGAATGTGTTTACTCATTAGGGACATTAGACAAAAAGCAAAATACATCTGAGCTGCAAATCACAATTCCTGAAAAGCTTGGGATCAGATGGAACTTAAAAGAGACAACCAGGGATTCCCCTAGGAAGAGAAAATAGGGAAGATCTACCTAGGTAATTGGGAGCATAAGGGGCTGCAACCAAGGTGTGGGAACAAATCATGAGAGACTAGGAGGATTGAGTGAGGGAGTAACAATGATGGAGAAAAAAAAAGACATGGAGATCTTAATAGAGGAAGCCAATATGGGGTTGGAAAAACACCAGGTGATAAGGTACCTTACAAGAACACACAGGATGTGCTTGGCTAGGTCTCCAACCAATATTGAAGGTGTTGCCTTGACAGAACTTCCCCTATAGTCAAATGAATAGCCACTGCAAGTGCCATCACAGAACTTACATCCAACAATGAATATAGGTAAAGGCAGCAATACATGGCTGAGCACTGGGCTGAGGTCCTTGTCAAGCTGAGAGCAGGGGAGGATAATCTATATGAGCAATAGGATAGGACTTATGAGGAAAATTCCCACAGTGATGTTTGGCTGGAGCTCTCTGGGGAGCTCACTGAATTATAAACAGCCACTGGGGAACCTTCAAGAAAAGGAATAAGGCCATCCAAGGAAAGACAGCTGTCCACTTACATGGGCAACATGTGGAGCCTCAAGGGGAGGGATCAGACTGTGTTTCTGTGTGTGGACTGGCAATTTGGTGCCCATTCTCTCCAGAGGAACATCTAACCAAGTCTTGACATTAGGATGAGGAAATTGGACTTTCCTGTAGTGAAGGCTGAGCTGATCCATCTTGGGACTTCTTGCCCTTCCTGGGGAGAGGGTGGGGAAATGGGGAGGAGGGAGGCTGAAGGTTGACATGGAGAGATTGTGAAGGGGAAGGGAGGGAGAGCAAGGGGATACATGGGGAGAAAAGATTTTATTTTATAAATAAAAAAAAGAAAATTAGAAAAAACATGAGTTCTGAGACAGCTTTCTGATTTGGCTGCCATTTCTTTATTTGACAAAAAGCTTGCCAATTTAGTTTTAAAAATAACTTACTGTATAATGAAATAATTGTTATTTATTCAAAATTATTTTTTTCTTTTTATTCTTACTCATTACATATTTTTGCCTTTATATTTTCTTTTTCCCTTATGAAACCAGATTTAACTTAATTTCTGTTTTTAATATTATATGACAAAGCAACAAAAATAAATTTATCAACTCATTAAAAGTGCTTATTGCAAATTATAGCAAATTAGAAATCTCTGGTCATACATTTTCAAACCTTAAGTTTCTTGATTGCTGCTATTCTTATAATTTATTTTCATTTAATTTTCAATAGAGCATTTTATATTTTTTTGTCTCAAAAGAATCTGAGAATTGTAGAATGTTATATTTCCCCAAGAGCTGGCTAAGATATGAAGGCTTGTAATGGCCTTGAAAGACAAAACAGAAAAGATAAGATATTAGAATGGCAAAGTGTGTGACTATTGTGTTTTCACTTTGAGATACAAAAAGCTTTTGATCTCCTGAGTAATGGAATAAGCTTACAAATTTTTACAATGTCTCAGAGGAACAAACCAAGAGAGAACACAGATAGAGGAAAGGAGAAGAAAGAGAAGGAGGAGAAGAAGGAGGAGGAGGAGAAGAAAAAAAAAAGAAGAAAGGAAATTCATCGGTTAAATTATGCCAAGCTACACACAAAAAAGCATGTTTTTCTTACAATAGATTCCAGAGACTTAAATGGTATGAACAGATTAAGATTGTTCTCCTTATTCCAGTGTCTGTTTTAGAAAGTGGCTCACTAGGCATTGTTTTGATTTTATTGTTTTGGTCTTCTATCACTCCCACTTTCTCTTTTAATGGTTAATTCATGCCAGATGGGATAAAAAAGAGTCTCCCAGAATATTTTGTATTTTTGAAGACCTTACCTGTTCCCAAAGGTAAATGCTAGGTTCTTTAGGTTTGTGTTTTGACATAAGAACATAAATCTCTACATAGGGTGAGCATCTGAGCACATAGAATGCTGGTAAAAATTCCAAATGTAAAACGCTTTTATTAATGAAAGTTTAAAGAAAGGTCAGAATTCCTTGACCAGAAGTGTTTGTAATATACTGGTGTCATTATAAATTTAACTAAGGGCTTTTTCTCATTGTGTCTGAAAATCAACTTTCAGCTAGTTTTTTTGGTAATTCATTATATTGCCATTTTGTACATGTGTGTATGAATGTGTGGCATGTTAGTTAAATGCATATTTTGCATGTGTGTGAGTACTCATACACCTGGGTACATAAGCACAAAGCTGATGTTGAAAATCATCTACAATAATTCATCTTATTCCTTAAAGCAGTGTCTTTTAATCAAATGCAGACCTTGATGACATAGCTACTCTTGATAACCAGCTTACTCTATAGAGCCCGTCTTCATATTCAGAAGCTGCAATTATAGGTTAATCATTATGTCTAGATAGTATGTGCTATGGGAATCTGAAATTATTCTCTCACATTTACACTGGTAAGTGCCTTAAACACTAATTAATATCCCCTTATCTAAACAAATTTCAGAGATTATAACTCTAAGGCTGAGCCAGATCAATTGGTGGCGCTAACAAGTGATAAATAGTGTCACCTAAATCGAAATTATCAGTGACAAGTACAAATGGAGCTTATGTCTGTAACGAAGGTACACCTATGTTCAGATAAGTTTCCATTCTAGTAAAAAGAGTTCTACAAGAAAGATTTTTGGTACAATGCTAAAACACTACAGAGTAAAATTATCTGGGTGATATGTTATGATTTGTGTAACACTGACTCATGGAAGACAAAATCACTTTCAAAAATCTCAGAACCAAAAGACTCGCTACTGAATGACTGTTATAGAAACACAAAATGAGAAGGGAAATCAAAAGTTTGGAGGACTGCTGAAAAAATGTGCACATTACTCTGAGGCTGCCAGGAACAAGAGCATAGGGAGTCATAAATTTAAAGATAAAAGAGGGACATGTATCAGACTCCTTGAATAGTCTCAAGAATTATTTTTGCAAAGTCATGTTATAAAAGTAAATTAATGTTTTTCTATTAAAAATGTTAGGATTAAATTTTCTCTTATTCTTTAGAGTGTGTCCCCATAAAGTTCTGTGATGGAGAAGAACATTTGGTTTTCCATCCAGAAAAATGGGTCAGTATACCTTTGGAAACAGGAATTCCTGATTTAACTGAAGGAAATTAAGATATTTTTCTAGTGTGTATTCATGTCCTGTACACTAGGGTGGTCCAGTCCAATGAGAACTGATGCAGTTAACTTTTCAAGTTCTTGCCAATGATCAATTGTCTCTCTTTTAGAATAATTTTGTTCCTTAAAGAATAAAACTTTAAGAAAAATACATGATTCTATATCTGACAGGTAGGGTATATCTGGAAATTAAATTTTCCTATCTTGAATGTGTAATTGAACAAATATTGCATTATTGAAAGGAAAAGAAATAAAGTCTTTTCCTCTGTATCTGTAATCACCAGAATTATCACAAATACCAGGAAAATTTAGGGGGCAGCTGAGAGTAAGAGTGATTTACCATGTCATGGGGGAGATGAAATAGATACATGCTGCTGATTTCTGATCTCAGTAATATAGGAATAATTCCCCAGGACCTTCAGAGATGCCTCAATTGTTGGTCCCTATAATGAAGAATCAAAGGGTGAGGGAGGGTAATATCACATTTAGTTTCCCTGGTGACTAAGCAATCATACTTGTGATTAAAGCTCAGCAGTATCTTGTCTCTCAAGGTCTTCAGATGGAAACAGAAGGATACACTGAGTACTCCTTAGCAATCTTCATGTGTTTTTCACTGTTTCACTCAGCTGCTCCTTGTTAAGTCTCTTGGCTAAAGTGTTCATACATGTGGATGATAGAATGTGGCAGTTCTCCAGGTTTCTGACTAAGCATGAAGACAGGTAAGTCTGACTGTAATATTGAACTTTGTCTAGCGAAGACTTTTATCCCACCTACTTAGCTTCCTCACACAGCAAAGAACTTTCAGTTTTAAAAGATATATTTACATGACGCCTGAGCATCTAGCTTTGCTCACATCTATACCAACAGTCAAATACGTAAGTTAAGTAAACAAGCCTTATGGCAAAAGAGATTAAAAATGGTTTTAATATAATGGGAGGGTAAAGTATAAATGATAGACTAAGTAGAAGTTCCTTTAGAGATTGCAAGGTGGTTCAGGGAAAGTAAGTAGCCATTGTAATGTTTTTGAGAACTAAAGACATTAATTAATGATACCAACTCCTCTGATATGCCCTGAAACAAGATTCATCTCTACATGCTTTGTGATGGCTCTTCTGACTATATTAGTGGCAAGAGACTGCCTTGACAAATCTGGTGATCAGTGCTATGTGGTACAGTCTATTTGGGAAAGCATTTATAGCTCCATCAAACTCAGGAAAGGGTTATGGTTGTCTTGGAATATCTTTTATTTTTAGTCCCTGAAGTATTCATTAATTGTATGTATCCTGATTGAGGAAATAAATGAGTTAGAAACCTAGTTATGCAAATGAAAAGATTAATGGTGAGCACTAAAGTAACCAGTGTAGCAGGTAAACAGAGCCCAGCTTTTTATCTGTCAAGTAAGGAGTTTCTCTTAAATCTCTCTACTCAGAAGGTGCTTGTGTCTAGAAAATAATTTGATGGAAAGTTGCAGTAGATATCACACACTTCAGATTTAAGCACAAGTCATTTGCTATTTGTAGAGATTCAGAAATCTGCAATTTGTTCATATCTGTTCACCAAAATCATGACACAAATTGGTTACCAAATGCAAGTCTCTCCTTTGCTGCTGACTTTTTGAATGAAAAGTTATGAGAGAGTTAAAGCAGAAGTTTATTTAACAAGAGGAGAAAACTATGTAATGTAAAGGGAGACTAAAATGGGCTTACTGATGGAATGATTTGCAAGTTAGTGGGTACTTTACTGTGCTTTCTAAAGCCTTAATCAGCTTTTATAAACTAGGCAATGTATATATGAGGTAACATGACCCACTTTTCCTTCCAAACCATGGTAGTTTAAATATTATTGATATTTTTTTGCAATACTCCTCTAGAAAGTCCCACAAGGCGGTTGTCAGAATCAAACTGTATATGATATAATGTGTTAAAACATTAGATCATCCCATTGGTATTATACATATGTTGGAAAATGCCCTGACACCTTAATTTCTGGTATAACAGGGGCAAGTTATCTGTAATGTAATCTGTATATATATATATATAGCATTTGTATTACTAGCAAACAGAGTTATAAAAATACTAATGCAATCTTCTTGTTTAAGACATTTCTATTTTCCTACTTAGTATCAGGCTTCTCTTTGTGCAGTTTTGAATTGGTCTGTCCCTACACTGTCCTTTCCAGTGAATGACTCAACACAGACTTCCAAATTTAAGAATACTATATAGTTCTGATTCAGATTTCATCCTCAAGAAAAAGATATTCTATAGGCCAGGGCTGAAAAATCACAATTGTTCTTACTTTGTAGAGTAAACTAGGCGGCAAAAAACATTTGCCTTTAGAGTCCTCTAACTACTCTGTCCACAGTGGTAATAGTTTTTAAGTATGGAATATTTTTGTTTTTTTTAAATATTTATTTTTATTTTATGTGAATTTGTGTTTTGCCTGAATTTATAAGTGTGTAAGAGTATCAGATCTTGGAATTACAGTTTTGTACTAAATGTTGAAGTACATTTTCCCTTTATTAAGCTCTGTAAACAATAAAGTGATTTCACTTAGAATGATCCCTAATAGTACACAGTACCATCTCCTTTAATGTTTACATCACCTCAATACTTTTATTTCTCATAGAAATATCTACACATTCTGAAGGTTATACCATCTCAGTTGTCTTGAACAGATTAAAAAAAAATCCTTCAATTATTTTCCTGAGTGAGGCTATCTTAGTATACAAATGGAAAGTCAATCTTTTGTCTGGAAATTCTGTTAGAGGTAAGGTACATCTTAATGTCCTTCAAATTTTGCATTTGAATAGTAAGTATGCTGTATTGAAATGAAAAATCATTCTCAGCTTAAAATAATAGGAGATTCACATTATTATTTTCAGTTTTGCAATTCATTTCATGGCATGTCATCTGGCTCTATCAACTTGTCATCAGAGGATATTCTGGTGCCCTGTAATATAAGTTTGTGCTTTCAGAAATTTAATATTCAATAGATATTATGAATTACACTAACAGAAAATAAAAAGTTGAACACATACCAAACGTGTTCTCAGATATTGCCTTTTTCTTTTGGTTTGGTTAAAATATTTTAGAATATGTTCAACCCCTTTTATAGAATAGCTCAATTATAAAAACACTTTACAATATTGAATATGAGTATCTTTCTTCACTGGTAAGGCTTTTGATAATGTGCTTAGAGGCAATATTTTGAGAATAGAAATATATTAAATATTTGTGGCAAATAACTTTCTAAAACAGGGTCCACATATAGCACTCACTTTTCTTTTTCATATACATTTTTGTGAGTGATAATTCACAAGAATTATTTTTTAAAATATTTTCAATGAATAAATATACTATGTTATGATTTTATATAGGATGTAGCATATTGATGTTTTTGTGTGTAAGTGATACAGAGATAATATCTATGGAATCATACCTGCTAAGCCATTTCTTCCTCTTTGAACAATAGACTAATTTATAAATGATTAGCACTCTATTAAATGAGAGATGACTAATAGAAATAGTATTCACAGTTGAATTTTAAAGATGGTCTGAAAGAAAATATAAAGATAATTCAGCTCAGTTTCATAAATTTTCTTCTGAATTTAGTAATTTGTGACAGTGATCATTTTCCCTAACACACCTAACAGCAATAAATAGTGGTTATGCCTTTCTCCAAGAATTCTTTTAGGCTTTCTTTAGTATTAGTCTATATTATATATACATAGTAATGGATTTTATAAAGACATTCAAGTATATTATGTACTCCGATCATCTTCTTCTTAACTCCAACTTTCCTTCTATTCACTTCCGCCTCTGTCTCCCACACAAACAAACTTAGGATTTTATGTCATACTAATGTACAAATGCTTGTTTCAATACTAATATGTAGGACCTACAAATAAGTAAAAGGGAGCAGAATACTTTTACAAAGAACAATTTAAAATGTCTTAGTTTTCTTTGTACTGTATTAAAGTTTAATTTGTATTTTTATTTTTCTTATGAAAGATTTTATCTAAAATATAATTGTATCACTTTTTTATTTTTCTTTCCTTTATTTCCATACCCTCCCATTCACTCTCAAATATATTTTTTTAAACTGAGCATTATTGTTATATTGAGAAGCATAATTATATAAACATGAACTGCTGAGTACATTGCTATTTTCTATTGTTCTTGATTTTAAGGCTTACTGTTTTGTATTTGCTAAACAATCAAGGGAGGTCATCCATGGTAGAGACTAATTTTCCCAAACTCAGCAGTAATTAGTTGCCTATAGTTTTTGTTTTTTGCTGGAAAAATGTGCTTTGGCATGTTCTGATGACCTTGCTTTTCTAGTTTGGTGCTGAAGTCTTTTTTAAAAAAAGTCAAGTTAGAATTCCCTTTTTTAAATAATGACATTTTTCTTCTTCCTTGTTTCAATTTTTTTCTAAAATTTTTTTTGTATATCTATTTCTCCAATATATGCATTTTTGGCTAGATTTTTCAGAATCTTTCATCCATACACTGTTGAAGCATCAGCTAACATCATCCTGATTATTTACTTTATCTGGCTAACATATTTACTTTATGTTCATTATTGTAGGCTTATACATACTTTGGAATATTCTGCTTTAGTTAAGTAAGCAGAAGATCAGTATTGGACAAAACAACCAGAGTTTAAGGACGCACAATCCCGTGTTCAGCTCATTCTGAGACCACGGAAACCCTAGTAGATGCTAGAAACCATGTGTGAAGCAGATCAGATAAATAAAATACAGCTAGAAAATGAAACATCAGAGCAAAAGTTACATGAATTGCAAGAAACATCTCAAGAGGCAAATACAACTGACTTGGAAAATGTGGCTTCAAGTAGAAAAGAGTGGAATGAGTTTAAGTGTCCAATTTGTTTGGATATATTGAAGAACACAAGGATTACAAAGAACTGTTCTCATCGGTTTTGTAAAGATTGCATCATCACAGCCCTTAGACGTGGCAAAAAGGAATGCCCCATCTGCAGAAGAAAACTAATTTCAAAACGGTACCTAGATCCTGACCCACATCTTGATGCAATTATCAGCAAAATGTATCCTGGTTGTAATAAAGAGGGAGCTTCTAAAGAGGATGCATTAGTCAGGAGGAAGTACAAAACTTTGCATGCACTCAATTTCAGTACAGAAAATGAACAGGGGAGAGAAACCCAGCAGAAAGAAGAACAAAAGATTGAAACTAGTAGTGGATGGGAAGGTAATCATGACAGTTTACCTTGCAGTAATGCATCCATACACAGCAGTGGAGAAGCAGGTCCCAGTAACAAATGTGCCAAAACATCTTTGATGCCTCAACATGACAAGAAGGGTGCAATAATGACCATCAAAGCAGTGTCCAATGGTACTGATTAATGTGCATCCAGTCTTTATCCAACACTAAAGGAAAAGATGGCCCTTCACAGGCATAACTAACAAAGATACTGGTAACCATTCCTGCCTCTTTCCCATATATGGCTATGGTATTTTGATTAAGGATATCCACAAAATGAGAGCAAGCTTTGATTAACGTGATATAGCCGAAGAAGATTAATGGACCACTATGTAGCACCAACCAATAGTCAGTTTACTATCTAAATGGCTCTTTATCCTTGGAAGTTATCAGGGAGATACACTGGAAAATTAGCAGTCATGTGAATCTTTATTATATATGTACCAACGTTCACAAAAAAGTTTTAGAAAGTAATTTCATGGCTGCATGTTGTATTACCTGTGTCATTAATACTGAAGATATATCAACATTAATTTTATAGATAGATATTAGATATATTGTCTAATTTTCATTCTGATTCAGACTTGTTTACACTAGTCTCAGTGTGAGGTTCACTATTTGTACTTACTATTTTAAGTTTCTATATCCATTTAATAATTGTACTCTACAGAACCTTGATAATAGAGCTTGATACCTGTGTGGATACATACTTTGGGATAATTCTGGAGAGAAATATGAAACAGTAAAGTCATTCTTTTCTAAGTTTCACATTGTTGACATGGACAAATTTGCTTTTTGGTGTCAAAATGCTTTTTTCTGCAGCATCATAAATGAGATTAATTTGAGTTTTTCTTATAATACCTGTCTCGTTTCTAGATATTGTCAGAATTATATTATCAAAGAATTTATGAGGATTTTTTTCCTAAGAAATTTCACACCAATGGTTTTTCATAGGAGGAAGTAAAACTCCTGTACCATTAAAACAAAGCCAGTCTTATCATCTGCAAATAGTTTTCTTTTTTTTTTCAGAAAAAAAGGTTTATTTGGACTTATGAAATAAGAAACCTGGTAGATGAAAGCAAATCACCATCACAGTGGGAAGCATGGTGGCTGGCAGGCATGTAGAAATGCATGCAAGGATTAGAGAATGCTCATTAGGAATGACACATGGTTTTAAATCGTCAAAGTTCCTTTATCCTCATAGGGACATTCTTCATCAAGGCTACTCTTCCTAAGCCTCCCAAAATGGCACCCAAAGCTGGAAAACAAGTGTCCAAATGCAATAACAGATATTATCAGAAACATTTTTATAATGATAAAGGGGGAAATTCATGTGTGCTATATTTTTAAAAAGTTAGCTAGAACCTGAAAAAGTATTCGACCTTTTTAATATTGTATTTTTTCAGGTAAACACTTTCAATAAGATAATTGCGAATTGACAACTTCTTACAAATCTAGCTGCTTTTCAAAATTTTGTTCTTTTTTGGTGGAGTTAAATCAACTCCTTTTTTTTTCCTTTTTTATTATTATGAATAAAGAAGTCACATTTTCTATCCTTGTATATCCTTATTCAGGGTCCCTTCCCCCTCCCTCCATATCAAGTTATTCTCTCTTCTCCACATCTCCCCATCCCCCCATGGCAGGCGGTCCCAAGGTCCCAAGGTCCCAATGTCCCAAGGTTGTACTATATGCTTAGTTCAGCCTCAACTCCTGGCAAATCCAGTTTTCTCCCCCAACATCGAGACTGAGTCAAGTGTTCTTCTAGGGGGAGTGGGATTCAAGGAGTCAGTCCAAGGTGTTTCTGATCCCAAGCTGTTCAGGGGTTGTAGTTTGCAACTTGGACATGCTTTGCTTTTTTTTTCTTTTTTGTTTAGAGTCCAATAATGAGTGAGTACATCCCCTGCTTATCTTTCTGGGTTTGTGATACCTTGCTCAGGAGGATATTATATAAATCCATCCAATTGCCTGCAAATTTTAGGATATATTTTTTTCTTACTGCCGAGTAGTACTCCATTGTGTAGATGTACCACAGTTTGTTAATCCATTCTTTACTTGAGGGGCATTTAGGTTGTTTCCAGGTTCTTGCTATTACAAATAATGCTGCTATGAACATAGTTCAGCTAATGCCATTGGATTGTAACTGTGCATCTGATTAATTTCTTTGGGGGACAAAAGCCGCCGTGGACCAGGTCCGAACCTCTGGCCGAAAAAGGCCCAGAAGACCTTCTACAATAATTAAATGCTTTTTAAAGAGAGGAGAATGGAAAGTTGGGTAGGTTAACATCTGAAAAAAATTGGGAGAGAAAAAAATAAAAATATACCTGATGAAAAACATTTAAATGAAAACAACAAAAGAGTTATACCATACAAAATTTCAGCATAAAAGAAGGAAGCATCAGAAAGTCTCATCTCTAGCCAAATGGTTGTTGACAATTGATGGTTTATTGAAAAGAAAGTCAGCTTTCCTCAAGAATGTATCCGATAAGAGGCTACCCATGCACACACTGGTTAAATTAAGTGGAATTTTTGGATTTATAAAACACACACACACACACACAAAAAAAAAAAAAACCCTTGAAATTGTTAAGTATTACTGGTGGTAAAAGTAGGGATGAATTAAAGGAGAGAAAACTAATAGGTCTAGTTCTCACATACATTTTGTTCATTCATGAAATTCTTAATAAAAATATTTTATGTTAACCTAGACTTTGAAATTTTGCTTTACCTGGGCACAGTCCATTCAAGTTTATTTCCATTTGTTTTAGAGATGCTACTATTCTTGGAATTATCCAACCAAATAACATGTTCATAATACTGACATTGCCTAATTTATAAATTCATATTTAGTTTTGTTATTGTTAGTATGTATTACTTCTTAAATAAGTTTTCATTGTTTTGTGAATTTCTGCTGCACACAAATACAAATGTTTCACACAGCACAAATCATTCATTCATCTACTCTGTAAATATTTTAGCAAATTATAAAGACAATGGCTTTGTCTTAGGTGATTCTGAGACTGAGGAAGAATAAGCCTCCTCACTGCCTTCCCATTCCAGAAAATAACATCTGTAGCAACTAAAGTGACTAGTTTGAAAAATAAGTTCTTGTTCTTTTATGTTCCCCTTTCCAAGCCATCTACACTATTACTTTTCTGTAACTTTATTATTATTATTATGATGATGAACAAAGAAGTCACACTTTCTATCCTTTTATATCCTTATTCAAGGTCCCTTCCCCCTACCAACACATCAGTTCATTCTCTCTTCTCCACAGCTCTCCATCCCCTCCCTGGGCAGGAGGAAGGCCTTTTCTGTAACTTAACACTTCTTTTGAGGTGACATCTGTAAAATTTGCTAGTTCTGTCACATTATCCATTGACAACTGTGTTCTTTGTTTTTTTTTTTCTGTTTTTATTTTTTCTATTTATAAAAGATCCCTTTTTTCCTTTTACCCCCTTGCTCATCTATCCTTCCCTATTCCCAATCTCTCCTAGTCTGCCTTCAGCCTACTTTTACCCCATTTCCCATCCCTTCCACCAAAAGGGCAGAAAGTCCCAAAGTAGATCAACTCGGAATGGTGCATTCACTCCAGGCAGATCTGATTTTCTCATACCAATATCAAGGCTGGATTAGGCACTCCTCTGCAAAAAATGGGATGCAAGGTGCCAGCCTATTTATAGGAACACAGTCTGATACCACCCCTCAAGGCTCTACATACTTCTCATGCTAATTGGCAGTGTTCTATCCTTGGGAGACCTAGCTCTTTGTCCTATGGTTTCCCAGTAGTGACTCTTGATTCAATGAGCTTTCCAGAACTCCATGCAGCCATATCTGTGGGACTCCTGCTCATGCTCCCTATCTCCTTGATCATCCAGCGGACTCTTCTCCCCTACTCTTCCGCTGTAAGGGGTGCTTTGCCCAGTTCTTATCCATGGATATGTGTCTGTACCTCCACTCTTGGTGGGGTGTAGGTTCTGTGATGACACTTAGGGTGGATGTTCATTTGGTTATAGGGGAAGTCTTGTTTAGGTACCCCCTCTACTATTGTTTGGGGAGCAATCCAGGGACAACCTGTTGGTTCTTGAGGGTTTCCTTAACACACAGTCTCTTTCCAAGCCTGTATTGGCTTCCTCTATCAAGATATCCATCTCTTTTTTCTCACTCTTTGTTTCTCCACTCACTCAACCATCTCTACCTCTCATGATTTGTTCCCACATCTCCTTGGTTGCTATCGGTTATAGTCCTAATTTGCTAATGAGAATTTCTCTATTTTTTCTTTCTAGGAGAATCTCTGGATGTCTCACTTAAGCTCCTTCAGATCCCACGCTGTTCAAGGGTTGTGGTTTTCAGCTTGGGTGTTCTTTAATTTTGTGTAAAATCCATTTATGAGTGAGTATATATAGTCCATACCCTTGTTTCTGGACTTGTGATACCTCACTCCGTAGGATATTCTCCAAATCCATCCATTTTCCTGCAAATATTAGGAGGTCATTTTTTAAACATTCTAGTTTCTTTTTTTTTGTATTTCTTTAATTTTTGAAAAATTTTTAATTTTATTATTATGAACAAAGAAGTCACACTTTCTATCCTTGTATATCCTTATTCAAGGTCCCTTCCCTCTCCCACGACATCAGGTCATCCAATCTTCTCCACAACTCCCCATCCCCTCCCTGAGTAGGCTACAGGCAGTCCCAAGTCCCACTGTCCCAATGTCCCAATATTGCTTAGTTCAGCCTCCACTCCTGGCAGATCCAGTTTTCTACTCCCCAGCCTCAAGACTGAGTCAGGTGTTCCTCTAGGGGAAGTGGGATCCAAGGAGTCAGTCCAGGGTGTTTCTGATCCCAATCTGTTCAGTGGTTATGGCTTGCAGCTTGGGCATGATTTGCTTTTTTCTTGTTTGTTTGTTTGTTTAGTGTCCACTAATGAGTGAGTACATCCCCTGCTTTTCTTTCTGGGTTTGTGATACCTCACTCAGGAGAATATTCTGCAAATTATAGGATATTTTTTCTTACTGCTGAGTAGTACTCCATTGTGTAGATGTACCACAGTTTGTTAATCCATTCTTCAGTTGTGGGCATCTAGGTTGTTTCCAGGTTCTTGCTATTATGAGTAACACTGCTATGAACATAGTTGAGCTAATGCCTTTGTATATGGATGAGCATTCTTTGGGTATATGCCCAATAGTGATATTGCAGGAGCCTTGGAAAGATTATTTTCCAGTTTCCTGAGAAATTGCCATACTTTATATTGAGTTTTCTGATATCCTCAATGCCAATTTTTGATACGTCATTGTAACCTAGTTCTTAGGTTGAAAACTTGTAGTAATAAATTTTACTGGAATGCAGAATAATAAGCAAGAAATGTACTACAACAAAATATATTAAATTTTAGTTAATCACTCACATTTGTCTCTGAGGTTTCTCATTGATCAAGTGTTATCTGCTCAGCTTTAGAAGTGGAAACATTAAAAATGCACATGTACTAAACAGCCCCTTTAGTACATGTAAATACTTTAGTAAAGACATCTTTTTAGTGTCTTTAGAGCAGAAAACAAAACAAGAAAAATCTGATTCAATATTATGATGAATGTAGTCTTGGGCATCAGATAAAGTTCCTAATTCATTCATAACTCTGGTGTTATGATATGGAATGGGAGCACATAACAGGTTTCTCTAGAAGGGCAGTCTAAAGATGAAATGAGATACATTGTAAAGAATTTTGTAACTGTCAGAACAGTGTAAGAGCTCCTTATCCAGCTTCTTAGAGATGCCCAGGTATTTTTTGTGGAGGTAGTGTGACAATGATGCAAAATGCCTGCAGCTCAGCTTGCTTATCATGCAGGAATAGCTGTTGTTAAGGAGCTTGCACACAGAGGCAGAGCTTTGTGGTTCACGGCAGAAACTCTGTCAACAGCATAGCTCAGACTTTCATCATCTATAAAGGTGCAAGTAGTTGAGAATCCTGTCTTTCTCTGTTTTGATTCAATTTTAGTTCATCTACAAATTTAGGAAATATTATATCTTTATCATTTTCATTAGTATTCCAATGGGGGAGTATAATTTATATCTTCTTAAGTCTTCATTTTTTCCATTGCATTATGAAAATTTTTAATAACTTTCTCATTTGTCAATTAATATTAATGTCTAAATGTTTTCCTTGTAATCTGTTTTCTCAAAATGTTTATATTTTAATAATTTATTTTATTTTTGGATTTGTAATTTTATCTTTGAGTTTATATTAATTACTGTTTTAATAATTATGTGCTAGACTTTGTGATCTTTGAATGCCAAACAGGTAGCCATCTTGGTTGACTGCTGTATTGTTTCCATAGTAATAAATTAGGATTCTGTTATCATGGTAGCTTTCATGTCTCAGTAAAGCCTATCTTAGGCTGGTCTGGTACTTTATTGTCTTGCAGGTTACATGTTATTTAAACTTCTACAGCTTTTTATTAGAAATTAGCATTTCTGTGACTTAAAAGTTCCAGAACATTCTAATTTTGAGGTAAATTTTTATGTATTCTAAAATAATTTTCTTTTCTTTTACTGTAATAATAAAATATTTTTGTTAGCTTTCCTTTCTGTACTTTTCATTTTATCATTGTTTTTTCAAATCATTATTCCTTATTTTGTTAATCTTACAGTAGTTTACATACAGTTTGCTTCAGTTTGTGTTAAAGTTTAATATGCTAGTCATAGACTATCCTAAAACTATATCATGAATAACTTGTTTTTCCTTTTCATTGCAAAGTGAGAACTTCCTTAAATTTAAGTTTATCCTGTTTGCTTTTGTGAGAACAGGATGTCAGTGATATCTGAGAGTATTCTTGTATTGTACTTTTCTTATTTTTTTTAATCTGTAGAGAATTTAATTTGTCCCTGACACATTTATTTTATGCATGCATTTTCATATAAAAAAGTATATAGTGAGTTGCATCTAGTTGCAATAAATTTGTTTTAATACAGATTTTTAAAAATAAAATCTTATTTAGCTGTCATTACTTTGAAAGTATCAACATTATCTTGATAATCAGATTACCATTTATGTCACATTGCATCTATTCTTCATTCAAATTTTTTTAAAATTTATTTTCTTGGATAATTTTTCTCTATCTTGAAGTTCATTTATTGTACTGTAAGTATGTTGAGTGTCAGCAGACATTGACACTATAAATTCAAGTCCCCTCTGAAGTACATCAGTCATATACCCAGTATTTAAGACTTATCGTAATTATTTCTGCTTATTATATCATTCCAGATTTACTTTATATCTTTATAACAGAATAGTAATATCTTTATAATTCTGTTTGTATGGAAAACATAAAGAAGAAAATTATACTTGAAATTTATTTTAGTTTTTTTTTTCTTTCTTTCTTTCTTTTTTTTTTTTTTTTTTTTTTTGCTGCTATAAACACCAAGACAAAAAGTTGCTTGGACGACAAAAGATTTTTTTGTCAGTTTGTACTTTTTTGGAATAGTAATGTAGGGAATTCATGTAAGAAAATTAAGACACAGTAAGACTGCTTACTGAATTGTTATCACATTCAGATACCTTTTTTTTCTTAAAAAATTTTCAAGTATTACATATAGAATTTTTCAATCATATGTAATCTCAGAGTTATTCAAACCAGATATGCCTTCCATTCCTTATCCACCCAAATTTGTGTTTTTTTCTTTAATTATTTAATACCAATTTGTGGTGCCCAAATATTTCTTGATATGTGGCCTTCCCCTGGAGACTGGTCAATTTACACTCTTAATGAGAAATTTCTCCTTCTTCCAGCAGCTAACAATTGCCAATAAATAAAGATTAGAGGTAAGATTGTTTGCACAATTCATCTCTCAAAATGTCTCAAAACTGACATTTTGCCTTGCTTGAGCTTGTGCAGGTTTTGTGCATGCTGTTACAAATTCTGTGAATTCACAAATAAAGTTTTTCTGTCACTATCATACTTTTTTCTGCTTTGCAATGATTCCTAATCCTTGGGACCATGTGATATAATTAATACATATTATACTTAAGGCAGAACATTCTGCAAACTCTTTTTATGCCATAGGTTGGTCAGTTGTGGATTTTTGTGTTAATGAGATATTTTTTTTTTTGCAAAATGAAGCTTCTTAGATGGGAGCTAAGGATGCATTGATCTATGAGTACAGCAATTTGTGGTTGTTAAATATTATATCATTTTAACTAAATAATAATAATACTGTGCCTCCATGGCCTATAATTTTTAGGTTCTTGGCACAAAATGATGCCAGGAATGGGTTTCATTCTGTGAGGTACAATCTTAATCCTATAAAAATATACTTCATTACTCAAGTGAGATTCCTGCTACTGTTAACAAGTGAACATATTTTTTTTGAGGGAAGTTATTGTAGCTTGCAATATTTATAGAAAAGTATGATGAAATATTACAAAGATGATTACAATCATTTGCTGTATCTTGTCTATCACTATCCAGCACTACAGCTGTTAGTCAATAGGAATAAATTTTAAAGGCTAGTTCCAGTTTAATTTCTTTGTGTTCTATGACCCTCCTGTATAGATCTTAGTACTACTTCTAAAGTGTAACCAAGAGCAATAGCAATAACCTTTTATGTTGGGACATAGATATATAGCAATTTATTGACCAACCACCTCAAAGAAGTAAATTAATCATTGTGCTATGTTTCACATGTATAAAAGAGACATCTCCTCATTGTATGGTAACTCCACTTAAATAATAATAAATTCATGTATAGGTTGACAGTTCAGGGAGCTTCTAAAATAGTAAGTTTTCATTAGACCTTTTTCAAGTCTTTTATATTATGTCCATCTTTAATAAATAGTGGCCAAAATACAAGGAGTGATTTCTATTTTTCTATATGTGTTGAGACTAGTTATATGTATTTTTATTGGGGCCATTATAACCCTTACTAATAAGAGTTAATATTAAGAAATGAGAAAAGAGGATCTGCCTGGAGTGGATTCTTAACTTAGCCACCTTGGGACCTCCTGCCCTTGATGGGAAGAAGATAAAGTAACGAGTAGAAGAAAGAGTGACTGGGAGGGGTGGGAGAGGGAAGGGAATTTGAACAAGGGGATACATGAATAAAATATATGACTTTATTCATAATAAAAAAATCAAAAAAGAAATGTATATTAATTTTATTTTTTAAGGGTGATAATGCAAATAAGATTGCTACACATATATTTACTTTGTGTTCAGCTTTCCCTCTGAATTTTTTTCCATCCCTATATATCGTTATTCATGGTCCCTACCCCCTCCCACCACATCAGGTCATTTTTCTTCTCCGGAACTCCCCATCCCCTCCCTGGGCAGGGAATAGACAGTCCTATGGTCCCACTGACCCAGTAATGTTAGGATCAATCTCCACTCCTGGCCAAATCCAGTTTTGTTCATCCTCCCTCAAGAGTGAACCAGGTGTTCCTATAGTTGGAGTGGGGTCTGAAGGGTCAGTCCAGGGTGTTTCTGATATGTGCCCTTATGTTAGGGGCATAAATATTTAAGATTGAAATCTCCTCTTGACCAATTTTTCCTGTGATGAATAAGTAGTGACCATCTTGGTCCCTTTTAATTGCTTTTAGCTTAAAGTCTACTTTGTTAGCTATTAGGATTGCAACCCCTGCTTGTTTCTTAGGACAGTTTGACTGGAAAATCTTTTCCCAACCCTTTATTCTAAGCCTGTGTCTGTCTTTGCAGTTGAGGTATGTTTCTTGTAGGCAACAGAAGGATGGCTTCTGTTTTTGTGTCCATCTTGTTAGTGTGTGACATTTTATAGGAGAGTTGAGACCATTGATATTAAGGGAAATTAGTGAACATTGATTCATACTTCCTGCCATTTTTGGTGGCAACTTGTTTGTATTTCCTTTATCTAGGGTATTCTTCTGTGGACTTACTGATTGTGATTTCATGGGTGTATCTGGGGTCCTTATGTTGGAGTTTTCCCTCTAATACTCTCTGTAGTGCTGGATTGGTAGATAGATATTCTTTCAGTCTGACTTTGTCCTGAAATACCTTGTTTACTCTGTCTATGGTGATTGAGAATTTTGCAGGGTATAGAATTCTAATTTGGCAGCCATGCTGTTTTAGTGTCTGTATAACTTCTGACCAAGCCCTTCTAGCTTTCATCATTTCCATTGAATAGTCAGGCATTATTCTGATGGATCTGCCTTTATATGTGAGTTGGCCGTTTTCTTTTGCAGCTCTTAATTTTTTTCTTTGTTCTCTATGTTTTGTGGCTTGATTATAATGTGGCTCATTGACTTTTTTGGGGATCATATCTATTTGGTGTTCTGTAAGCTTCTTGTATCTTTATAGGCATTTCTTTCCTCAGTTTAGGAAAGTTTTCTTCTATGATTTTATTGAAAACATTATCTGTGCCTTTGAGCTGGTATTCTTCTCCTTCTTCTTTTCCCATTACTCTCAAATTAGGTCTTTTCATGGTGTCTCAGATTTCCTGAACATTTTGAGTTATGGCTTTTTTAGTTTTACTATTTTCTTTGACTGATATATCTATTTGAGCTACTGACTCTTCCACTTCAGAGATTCTATCTTTCATCTCTTGAACTCTATTTGTTATGCTTGTATCTGTGGTTCCAGCTTTATTCTTCAGGTTTTCTATTTCCATCTTTGCCTCTTTTTGTGCCTTTTTTATTGCTTCTATTTCAGCTTTTATTTCAGCTTTTATTTCAGCATTTAGTTTCTGGCATGTTTCTTTCATAGATTTGTTCATCTCTTCCAATTTTTTGTTTGTATTTTCTTCTATTTCTTTAAGGATTTTTTTCATATCTTCTTTGAGAGCTTTGATGATCATCAAAAAGGAATTTTTGGTGATGCTTCCTTCTGTTTCCTCTTCATTGCTCAGTTCAGGTCTTGTATTTGTAAGATCACCACTCTCTTCTGGAGTTACCATGCTGTTCTTTGAATTATTATGTAATTTTTTGCACTGACGTTTGCCCATAGCTTCAGTGGTTCACAATTAGATGGCTCCTGGTCAGTTGTGGCACTCGGGTTTGTGTGCCTCCTGTCACCTCTCTGGTCAGGGTCTGAGTCTGTCCTTCTGAGACTCCTGTAGTTGTTGGTTCACTCAGTTCAAGGTGGCAGTGGGTAGCCATGCAAATTCCCTCAGCAGGAGCTGTGGGTATGGTGACAGGCAGAGTTTATCTGCCCCTGCTCCAGAGTGCACTGGGACTCTGCAGACAGCACTTGGTCCCGGAAGATATGGGAGCTCAAGTCTCCCTCCCAGGCTGAGATATAGGTGCTTGGGCCTGGTGACCCCCCTCACATCTGGGCGGGGTCTGAGTCTTTCCTTCAGAGACCCCTGTAGTTGTTGGTTCACTCAGTTCCAGGTGGTGGTGGGTAGTCGTGCAAATTCCTTCAGCAGGAGCTGTGGGTGTGGTGACCAGAAGTGTTTATCTGCCCCTGCTCCAGAGTGGGCTGGGACTTTGCAGCTAGTTTCTTTTTCAAAGACTTAAGGTTCTTGTCATATGGGTTTTTTACTTGTTTTGTTATAGTTATCCCAAGATACTTAATGTTATTTGTGGCTATTGGAAAAAGGTGACATTTTCATGATTTCCCTCTCAACTTATTTATTTTATATAGGATTAGTGATTTTTTTGAGTTAATCTTGTATCCTGCAACATTACTGAAGTTGTTTATCAGTTGTATTTGTTCTCTGATATAATTTTGAGGTCATTTATATATAGTATCATATCTTCTGCAAATATGACATTTTCCTTTCAAATTTTTATCCCATTGATCTCTTTTTGTTGTCTTATTGCTTTGTCTACTACTTCTTTGAATGCTATATTTAAAAAACATGAAGAGAGTTGGTAGCCTTTTCTTATTTCTATTTTAGTAAAATTACATTAGGTTCCTTTTCTTTTTTTCTTTGAATTATAGCTTTTATTTTGATAGAATTAAAGATTCACAAAGAGTTGTAGGAAACATCAGAAATACCTTGGCTCATTTACATGGTGTCCCCAGTTTTTGCATTTTGCAAAGCTGGGTATCACAACAGGATATTAGCACAGAAGCTGTTGATATAGAACATTTCTGTGACCACAGTATCCCTCCTGTTCACCCATTTACCATACTCTCATTCCCTCCTGCATTCATGCTACCCTTAAATCTTGCTCCACAAATCTTTTATATTTATAATTTTATCATTTCATAAAAGTTTTTAATTTTTCTTAAGAATAAAGTCATATTTTTTATCTGTGTATATCCTTGTTCAAGCTCCCTTC
Organism: Sigmodon hispidus; assembly: GCA_004025045.1. NCBI lineage: Eukaryota > Metazoa > Chordata > Mammalia > Rodentia > Cricetidae > Sigmodon > Sigmodon hispidus. Next base: position 29,791 of record PVIH01019689.1, read on the forward strand.
CCCCTCCCGCCCCTTCCAGTCACTTTCCATTTACTTTGATGCTGAATATTGGCTGGGTGTGTATTGTCTTTATTTTGTCAAGATATGTTTCTTATGTTCATGATTTTTCTAAGACTTTTATTATAAAGGTTTGTAGGAATGGGGGTAGACACCTTTTAAGTATTTACTTAGATTACCATGTGGTATTTTTTTCTTTTAGTTGGCATAAGTCTTTTGGGGATATATCCACTTAAATCACCTCAGGGTTCTGTAAAGAGGCTAAAAAAAGCAAAGGAAACCTAAGAATCTGAGGGCAAGGGAATCACTCACACCTTTCTTTGCTGTTCTGCTCATACTGCAAATTTATCTGCTTATATACATTTACAATCAATAATCCTTTGGCTCCAGAAATGTACAAAGCTTTTAATTTTAGGGGGTCATGAAGACAGCTGGAAGTTTTCCACAAATGAGTAACTGTCATTGTTTTATAACTCATTGTGAGGGTGTATAAAAAAAGTCAATGGTGAACTTTTAAAGGGGAGGAGATCACCTAGGAGAGATTAAATTAATAGAGAAATCTAAAAGACAGAATTTTTGTGTTTGACAAATTTGTGGTTAAATAATGAGCTAAATGTTTATAATCAGTAAAAATCGCAAGTAAGAAAATAATCCTTTTTTTTCTCCTAGCAATTCTATTCCAATGAGTGCATGAAGTGTCTGATAATCAGGCAACCTACATAAACAACAGCAGGAACCATGTGGTATTTTATCTGGCCAGCATTTTTGACAAATATTAATTGATTTTAAAGGACCTTTCATGTCTAAAAGATTATACCTTTGTAAGCACTTAGTACAAAAAATACTATACTTATTTTGCACTACATCTTGTACCTTACACCTCCCAGCCACTCTGTTATTTGACATTGCCTGTAGGAAAATTTTTCCCCAGAAATGAGCAAATTGTTATTTAAATTATATAAATCCTTCAGGGTAAAACACAAACAGTAAATCTCTTAAGCTGAATTATTGCATTAATAAATGAAGGTGAAATTGAATACAAACAGTTAAGAACTTGTTTATGGTTAGTGGCACTTTTCTAACTGCTGGCAAGGTGAATCCAAGGTACACTGATTTTCTATCTCCTATAATGCTATGAATTAACCACTTTAGAAACATCATTATTCTTGTCTTTGATCATCTGTGAATGCTTGAGATGGGATTGATTTGCATGAACACTAAGACTGACCAATCATTTGCCAAAAAGATAATTGCAGGATGTTAAAATTCAAAGTTTATGCTGGAAAATCTAATTTTATTTAATATAATATTTTATGACATATTTATTAAATTTTTTTGACATACCTACCACTGTTCTCCCTCTCTTGTCTAATCCAAGTCACCCCCCTATCCATTTGTCAAAAAGAACAGACTCCCAGGATAAAAAAATGCAGTATGCCATATTCACTTGAGGCAGAACCAAGCCGCTAGCCTCAATAACAAGGCTGAACAAGTTGTTCCTTTGTAAGAAAAGGGTCTCAAGAAGCCAGTTAATACACTAGAAATAAATTCTGATCCCATTGACAGAAGCCCCATAAACTTCCCATGACATTAAACTGTCATCCACATTCACAGGTCCTAATCCAATTCTATGCAGGTTTCCCAACTGTCAGTTAAGAGTAAGTGAGTTCCTAATAGCTCTGGTCAACTGTCTCTGTGAATTTTCTTATTACATCATCTTCACACCTTTGCTCATAACACCCGGACATCCTCTGTTTACTAGATTGGGAACACAACCCAGTGTTTAGCTGGGGACCTTTACATCTGCTTCCATAAGTTTCTGGATAAATATTCTATAACAGTAAATATAGTGATAATTTGATTATAGGGGGAGCTCTGTTTAAGCACCCTCTCAATTATTGGTTGGAGGCTTAGCTGTGGTCATCTTTGTGGGTTCTTGAGTATTTCTCTACTACCAGGTCTCACTCTTACCCCACTATGGCTACCTATTTCAAAATATCATTTTTTTTTCTCTCTTACCCAACTTGAACTAAGCTATAACATTTCCTCATGTTTTCTTCACACCTCCTGTTAACTCCTCTTTTCTATGGTCTTAATTTACTACAAAGAATGTATTTTCCTCAATTGAAGGATGGATTAACAAATTATGGTACATCTACACAATGGAGTACTACTCAACTGTAAGAAAAAAATGACATCCTAAAATTTGCAGGCAAATGGATGGATTTGGAGAATATCTTCCTGAGTGAGGTATCAAAAACCCAGAAAGATATGCAGAAGATGTACTCACTCATTAAACAAAAAGCTAAGCATGTCCAAGCTGCAAACCATAAACACTGAACAGTTTGGGATCTCAAACACCTTGGAGTCCATTCCTTCCAGAGGAGCACCTGATCCAATCTTGATGGTGATGTGAGGAAAGCAGATCTGACTGGAGTGGATGCTAAACTAAGCTACCTTGGGACCTTGGGACCTCCTGTCCTTGTAGGGGAGGAGATAAAGTGATGGAGAGAAGAGAAAGTGACTGTTAGGGGTGGGAGGGGGAAGAGAGCCTGAACAAGTGGATAAATGGATAAAAATATTATGACTTTATTCATAATAATTATACAAAAAAGAATGTATTTCCCCTTCCCAATCAGTTCCATGGCTATCTCAACTAGGTTTCTCCTTGGTACCTAGATTCTCAGAGGTTGTGGATTGTAGCCTGGTTGTTGATTTGATTTAGGTCTAAAATCCATTTATGAGTGAGTAAATACTATTTTTGTCTCTCTGAGGCTTTGTTACTTCACTTAGGATGTTTTTATTTCTAGTTTCATTCAATTGCTTGCAAATTTCAGAATGTATTATTTTTGCTGCTGATTAGTACTGTATTGTATAAATGTACTATATTTTTTTAATCCATTCTTTACTTGAGGGGCATCCAGTTTGTTTTCAGGTTATGGCTATTCTGAATAATAATAAACATAGTTGAACAACTATCTTTCAGGTAATAATGTGCATCATTTGAGTATATGCTGAAGAATTATATTGCTGAATCATTGGGAAAATTTATTCTCAATTTTCTAAGAAACTGTCACACTAAATTACAAATTGGCAATAGAGAAATATTTCCCTTAGTCCATGTCACATCTGTCATAGGTTGTCATCAGAATTTTGATATTTGCTATTTTGATAGGTATAAGATACTTTATCAGAGTTGTTTAAATTTGTATTTACTTAATGGTTAAAGATGTTGAACATTGTTTAAGTGTCCTTTAGACACTTGAGATTCTTCATTTGAGGATTTTTCTGTTTAGCCCTGTATCCCATATAAAAATTGAATTATTTTAAGTTTCGTCTCTCTCTTTTTTTTTTAGTTTTTTATGTATGTATTTCAGATATCAGCCTTGGGTCAGATGTAGGGTTTTAGAAACTAATGCTTTGTCATACAATTGAAACAAAAAGAACAATACAAAGAATCAACGAATCTAAGAGTTGGTTCTTTGAGAAAGTTAAAAAGATAGATAAGCCCTTAGCCAAACTAATCAAAAAACAGAGAGAGAGTGTCCAAATCAAGAAAATCAGAAATAAAAAGGGGGACATAACAACAGACCCCAGGAAATACAGAGAATTCTCAGGTCATATTTTGAAAATCTGTATTCCACAAAAATGGAAAACCTGGAAGAAATGGACAGCTTTCTGGACAGGCACCATTTTCCAAAATTAAATGAAGATCAGATTAATTACCTAAACAGGCCTATGACCCTTAAGGAAATTGAAGCTGTCATTAAAAACCTCCCCAAAAATAAAAGCCCTGGTCCAGATGGTTTCAGTGCCGAATTCTACCAGACATTCAAAGAAGAATTACTACCGTTACTCCTCAAACTATTTCACACAGTAGAAACTGAAGGAATATTGACAAATTCCTTTTATGAGGCTACAATCACCCTAATGCCCAAGCCACTCAAAGACACAACAAAGAAGGAGAATTACAGACCGATTTCCCTCATGAATATTGATGCGAAAATTCTCAACAAAATTTTGGCAAACCATATACAACAATGCATAAAAGATATCATCCACCATGACCAAGTATGCTTCATCCCAGAAATGCAGGGCTGGTTCAACATATGAAAAACTGTAAATGTTATCCATCATATAAACGAACTAAAGGAACAAAACCACATGATCATATCCTTAGATGCAGAAAAAGCCTTGGACAAAATCCAACACTCCTTTATGATTAAAGCCCTGGAGAGATCAGGAATAAAGGGAGAATACCTAAATATAATTAAGGCGATTTACAAGAAGCCGACAGCCAGTAGCAAACTTAACGGAGAAAAACTCAAAGAAATCCCACTAAAGTCAGGAACTAGACAAGGATGTCTTCTCTCCCCTTATCTATTCAATATAGTTCTCGAAGTCTTAGCTAAAGCAATAAGGGAATGAAAAGAGATTAAGGGCATACAAATTGGAAAAGAAGAAGTGAAGCTATCTCTATTTGCAGATGATATGATTGTATACATAAGTGACCCACAAAATTCTTCCAAAGAACTGCTACAGCTGATAAACACCTTCAGCAATGTAGCAGAATACAAGATAAATTCAAAGAAATCAGTAGCCCTTCTATACGCTAAAGATAGAAGAGCTGAAAAAGAAATAAGGGACACATTACCCTTCATATTAGCTGCAAATAGTAGTAAATACCTTGGAGTAACTATAACCAAAGAAGTAACAGACCTATTTGACAAAAATTTTAAATCATTGAAGAAAGAAATTGAAGAGGATATCAGAAAATGGAAAGCTCTCCCATGTTCCTGGATTGGTAGGATCAACATAGTAAAAATGGCAATTC
>PVIH01019690.1:0-34633 GCA_004025045.1 Sigmodon hispidus
CAGTGGTTCACGATTAGATGGGTCCTGGTCAGTTGTGGCACTCGGGTTTGTATGCCTCCTGTCACCTTTCTGGTCAGGGTCTGATTCTGTCTTTCAGAGACCCCTGCAGTTGTTGATTCGCTCAGTTCGAGGTCGTGGTGGGAGCCGTGCAAATTCCCTCAGCAGGAGCTGTGTATGTGGTCAGGGACAGAGTTTACCTTCCCCTGCTCCAGAGAGCGCTGGGATTCTGCAGCCAGCACTGGGTACCGGAAATGGAACCAGAAGCAATAGGAGCTCAACTCTCCCTCCCAGGCGCTGAGGCCTCTTGCCCCCTCCTGACCTCTGGGCGTTGTCTGAATCTGCCCTTCAGAGACCCCTGTAGTTGGTTCACTCAATTTGAGGTCGTGGCAGGGGTTTCCCTCAGCAGGAGCTGTGTGTGTGGTCAGGGACAGAGTTTACCTGCCCCTGCTCCAGAGAGCGCTGGGATTCTGCAGCCAGCACTGGGTCCCGAAAGTGGAACCAGCCTCCCTTACTTTCAAGTTGATAGTTTTTGTCTTAAAACCATATGTATACCACCAACAAAACAGACTCAGCATATATGTATAAATGCATATACAAACTCATATTCATACCTTTGTAATATATTTCAATAATAATCAATAAATGAATATTTTATAAACAATTACCAGGACTGACAAAAATGTATTTCAAAATCTAGTCTTTCAAAAACTATAATAATTGTGTGACAGTTAAAAGAGTTTCTTTAATAATCACTCATTAACCATACTTAATTAAACTCTCCTAAGTTATCAGGAATTTTAAAGAAAGAATTTATGGCTCAGTAACAATAAACATTTTTTTTAAATTATGTCAACTGTATAAAAAATTTTTTGTTTTCTTTGGGCTTGTATTATAAATTGATACTTTTTCAATGACAAAATATCACTAACTATTTTGCATAGAACTGTGGAGTTCAAAAGTTGTTTGTAAAAAGTGGCACCTAGGAGCCCGGACAAACGTCTCATATGTCCCCTAGAATTGTAAATACTCACTACCTATGATGAAAACTGTTTTCTGATGAGAATTTTGTTGGAGTATGATTGGAAGAGGGAAAAATATGGCCAGAAGGAATTCATGGACTCCAACACTAATGAGAATATGAAAACATAGTAGGTTAAAATACATTCTATCCTCATTCACGGTCAGTCTCACAGCAAAGACAGATTAAGAGACATATAAAACTTTACCTAGGGCAAGTATGAGATGATGTGGACAATTTTAGATATAAAAATTCAAAGATATAAGTATAAGTGCACTTTTATAAGAACTTTTATTGAGGACAGAAAAACATAGCTGATAAACTAGTCAGTCCAGCAGAATATGGACGGGAAAGGAGCAAGAGTAGAGCTGATCTGGGAAGAAGGGAGTAGAAGTGGACTGGAAATGTGGGGGCGCAGTATGGATGTGGACTTGAACAGGCTGCACTATTTTTATCTGTTCAGAATCTTCTTTTATATGAGATACTGTACTGAGATAAACAGCTAACCATTATTCTTTTCCATAGGCATTAGAGAGGCATCTCCAAAACTATGGTTTTGTGGTCTGACTTAATGAAGAATGCCAAAGGAGAATGAAATTGACCTCTCTATTTTGCTCTTCTCATTGTCAATAGCATTTTGTACAGTCTTAACATGAAATGTATTATGAAGAAAATCATCCTACTAACTAATATTTTACATTCTATATTTCAATACTTTGTAAACTTTGTAAATACTATATCACAAACTACACACATTTCAATTCTGAATCAAAATAGATACATGAGCTATTTTACCCAAAAGTAGTTTCTTTCTTTCTTGGTAGTAATGGAACCCAGGTATACATTCCTCTTTCACACTAATAGAACAGCCCATCAATGAGAGGCATGGTCAGCTTTGTAAAATACATTTCACATACAGATGGATTTATGAAGAATTATGTGCTTTTTTTTGGAGCTATAACACATATCCAGGAATTTAGGAACATGAGATAGGATACATTTTTTTTCCTTTTCCATCTTAGTCAAGTATCTAATAGTCATTAGACCAGGCTGAAATCTATTTGTGATGTTCACTGGTCCAGCAATAATGGAGCATCATCTTCATCTTCGTATCTCAATGTCAGTTTTATGGTCATTGAGTCATTATTTCTTTCTGCTGTATGGCATGTCTGTGTTCACTGTCGTAGCTTTAACTGTTCTTCATTTGACAGACAGGCTGTGAGAAGGCCCTTAGAATTCTCCTTAGAATTTAGTGTTTTTATTTAAGACAACTCCCTTCATTCTTTCTCTTTCTTCCCTGATAAAGGATAGACTGTTAATGCTAAAACTTGGAAAAATATATTACGATTATCCTTAAAATATACTAGGTGTTACTTCCAATGTGAAAAACAAGGGGGTTTGGGATAAAAAGTAGGGTGAAAGCTGTCTTCATAGAACACAGATTTTCACTATAACAATGTTAATTATTTCACAAAATCCTTTCATGTGAAGGAGAGGATGGATAAAATTAACAGGCTGTTGTATCCTGTTCCTTTCACCTTAAACAGAACATCTTGTCACTGCTCTAGAGGTGGTAGGACCTGGGAGAGGCGAATCAATAAATGAGGCAGATTAAAGTCTCATGCAATAGCCAACTTTTCTTAGAGCCTTAGACAACTTATACTCTAAAAGTTAAGAAAGGTCACATGAGCAAATGTCTCATGTGCTCAAACTGTATATAATTTCAAAGACAAGTCATACATGGAAAAAGTGTGTTATCCCATAAAGGCATCTAAAGGACAGTTAAACATTTAACAGAATAAAAACTCAAGCAATAATGAGTAAACTGAGGTAAATCACTCATATCCCCTACACCTGTGAGGACCACAAAGACATATTCCAATAACAATTCCATGTTTTAGGTCACTAGGGTCCCAAGACTCTTGTTTTCATTGAGTTTTCTCATAAACTCTCAAAATTCTCCTCAAAACTCCATTCCTGAACCATAATCTGATTTGAGCTTAATTAGAAAGTATCTGAGATTTACCCTCCTTTTCTGAAGAAAAGGAAATGGTATAGAGATACAATATCTTCTTAAAAATATGCAGAAGGTTCAGATGTGTGATACAAGTGGTGCTGAGAATGTGTACTCCTTTAGTTAACACAACACCTGTTACTGAATCATGGCATTTATCATTCCCAACTCAACTTTGTAACATTCAAGAATCCACTTAGAAATTCTTCTTACAGACTTAGAAAAAAGTCCTAAAAATGCCACCACTGTATCAATGACACAATAGGCACTGTTGATTGTCTCTTCCCATTGTACACTTTGCTTCTGGCTGTTCTGTCTCTCTCCTATTGGTATGAGCAGTAGTCAGAATTCTCATCTTGCATTTGATTTCTTTTTCCCAAAACTGAATTATCATCTGGCTATTTTTCTCAAATCTCAGAAGTTTTAACTGCTAAACATTTCTGTTAACAGAGTATGTATTAACATGAACAATTTTCCAACAGGCAAAAACATCTGTGACATGGGAGAAAACACCTCTGTAACTTTTTTAAAATCAGGGTCTAGGAATCTGCCCTTAACACCTTGGTCACAAATGTGGAATGATGGACATGAAGCAAAATATTCTAGGACTTGCACATGGCAAGACTGCGTGCAGACCATTAGCTTGGCTCTTAAGACATCTCTGTTATCTATATGCTGGTGGCATCTCTGGCTTGGCTATTGCCAGCAAGGTAAGATTTTCATCTAGGGCTTGAGGTAGAAGATGCTTAGAATCCCTCAAAACTTAAGGGAAATCAGAAGAGGTAGAGAGCCCTTGCCTCTACACCGCTTCAATCAAATAGTCTCCAGTGAAGGAGTAAGTTCTATTCCTGATTCTTTTAGTTCTAAGCTCATTTTCCACTATGTATTTAATGGTAATTATATAAGAATTCTTTCCTTCCAGATGTCTTTCCCAACCAAGCGGAAAGTTCCAGCAGCCACCAGCAGAAGATGGAGTAAATGTTAAGCCTTTCAAGGCATAAACTGAGTAAAATAATTTACCAAGAAGGATGACAACATTCCCCTGACAGAGTAGGCTGGTTTGCTGAGAATTGAGCCCAAAGCACCCAATGATTAAGGTACATTTTTCTCTACATTATTTAAATAAAATAGGTCTCAGGAAACAGAAGAAAGAATGAAGGGATGGGTGAAGGTTTCAGATCCTCTTCCTGGACAAAAGGACCAATCAGACCATGTGAAATTTAAGTGCATATATGTTCTAGAGCTTTAATGTATTTAATATTTCAATTACCATACACAGAAACAGTATTCCTGATGGTTTTTCATGCACACTTTCTTGTTGGATTGACCCTTCTCTATTTCTCCTCCACATTGCTCTTGTTTCTTCTTCCTTAGCATCTACTTACTTTTCCCTGCCTTATGTTATCTACTAACTTCCTAAAATTCTCCTGTAAAACTTCTATTCTGCTCCTCTAGACCTGTAGTAATATATTTTATATTTAATAAAATCAGTCTGTAATATCAGAGAACAGATCCAACCACAGGCAAGCCAGGAGGGTCAGAGAGTAGTAATTCATGCCTTAAATCCCAGCACAGGAAAGACCAGGAATGGTGGCTAATGCCTTTAGTTACATAACTCCAGAGACAGAAATTGTTCTGTGTTTATGTAAGTGCAAAACCTAACTACCAAGTAGTAGTAGGTCACACCTTTAATTTTCACTCTAGAAAATGATTTGGAGTTGAACCTAAAAGTAAAACAATTGGGGGAAAAAGGTATTTAAGGCAGACATAAAAAGACAGAGATTTATTCTGTAGAAGCAATGAGGAGCCAGGCTAAGAAAGCTGAAAGATAGCTTTTACCCTGAGAAGTTGACTAGGTGAGATTTGACAGTGGTCTGTTTCCTTTCTTTGATATTCCAGTCTTTCCTCAATATCTGGCTCTGAGTTTTTATTAAATACAAACTAGAATTTGTGTTTTCTTTGGTGGCCAATTTTGGAGCACAAATTCCCCAAAAAGCCAGTTTCTAGCTTCAGCAACACATGGCCAGAGGACTAATTACTGGCTGGCTAGGCTTTCTGTTCTGATTTAACCTCCAGGCATAGGCAGAGCCAGCCACATGTGTTTCTTCTCCACTTTCATCTGTGTAAGTTTTTCAGACAGTGGTCTCCTTTTCCTAGTGGGTTGTATTTTCTTCTCTCTTTTTGTACTCCTCCTATCACACTAGGTAACTTCCCCAACTTGCAGTTTTCTGAATCATCACTGACAACAATTTGGTGAGTTAATCAGATTGTTTTCAAAAGCGAGAATTTATTTAAGGCAATGGAAGGTATTATTTCTGTTTTACCACTTAAAAAGTCAATTAAAATTATATGGTTTATATTTGTCTTAGTTTTTTGAGTTATAGTAGAATTCTGTAGGAAGTCCATATTTTCTTGTGTTTGTTTCTGTTACTGCTGTTTATTTTAGTAAGGAGTATTTTATTAGTATTTCAAGTATTTCAAGGTTACAAAGTATGCATTTGTTAAAATCATTAATTAAATTTAGGTTTAATTTTACTATCTAAAAACTCACCAGCTTTATCAGAATCTTCAATTTATTGAAAAAATTTATAATGTATATTCTTATGATTTTCTGGAATTTCATTCATATTTGCTATACTGTTTGCTTTTCAATTTCTAGTTTTATTGAAATAGGTTGTCCCTTTTTTGGTTTAATTTGGTTAATAATTTGCCAATTGTGTTTAATCCTTAAAAAATGAATGAATGAATGAATGAGTAAATAAATAAATAAGCAAATAAATAGAAAGGGCAGTACGTCCACTTAACCTCTAAGCTACCTACTCTTCAGCTCCTCACCTCTCCAGTCTTTTTTACTGTTAGTCAGTTTGGTGTGTATGTAGAGTTTGATTTTTATGATATTTTAAAAAACGTCAATGTGAATGCAAAGAAGAAAGCATTAGAAAAGCCTATTAAGAGAGAACACAAAGATATTCAAACCCACCAGAGGAATATAAAGAACAAACTATCTTAGCATTCTCTTCTAAGATTAAACAAAAACAGCCTAAGGTTATTAAACAGCCAAAGTTAATATATCTAGTAACCTTAAAGAAATCACAAAATGATAAAAAATTATACAGAAGTTAGGTGGGCTTTGGTACAAATGTTAGAATTAAGAAGAGTCAAAGAAGCAATCTTGACATATTGCATGCACTCACCATTTCTAAAACAAATGCAATGTAGCTAGTCATCAAGTAACCAGATTACCCCTAAGGACTGGTTAGATATGGATACTGCTGTTTTGAAAGCTGGGCCACTTTTACAGTGGAAAACATAGAGGAAGGAGGAGGCTAAAACAATAAAAGAAAGAAGTGGAGCCAGAGGCATAGAAATCTCCCAAGACCAACTTCGTGGGGAAGTGGATTATGGTAATATAAAAAGGCACACATCATACAATGAGCATATTTCGCATTTAATATTGCATAATTAAATGCATAAGATCAGATTGAGGACATAGGAAAAAATACTGAATCCTTCACAAAAGTAATTCAAAGTCCAAAAGAAACTTTTACAGACTTTATTACAGAAACTAACTGTAGTGGTAACCATAATGGTACTGGATTTAGAAGCTAGAAAAATAAGCTGGTTTTGAGAATGCTAACTCACAATGTAAAAAAATAATTAGACTATTTAAAGCCAGCTCAGCACCCTTGGAGCATGGAATTCATGAGACAATTAATCTAGGGCCTTATGACTGTGATGATAACTGGGTAGGAGAGGTTATTTCTAGAGGTATAAGAAAAAGTCAAAATGTTAAATGTTACAACTGTGGAAGGCAAGGTCACATAAAAAAAAGATTATAAACAAGGCATTCCCCTAAACAAAACAGTGCCTTTATTAGGAATAATCTCAAGAAAATGATCCTTCCTTCTGGAGCATGCAGAAGGTAAGAAAAAGGTAGAAATAGAACTAATGAGTACAGGTCAACAAGGAAAAGATAATGTAACTTTCTGCCTTTGGGAAATGAAGCAAAGGGGCTTTCAAAAGACCCCATATTAAATCCAGTCCAATCTTATCCTGCCATCATGGAGGAAAACACCCTCCCAGAATAATTAAAGAAATTAAAACCTATTCCAAAAACACATACTACACTGAATGATAGAAAATATATAGAAAAGGAAAAAAAACTTAGGAAAAATTATAAAGCAAATATTTTGGCAAGCTTTTATTAATGAACAAAGGCCAAAGATACAAGTATGAATAAATAATGTTATTATTGAAGGTATATTGAGAACAGGAGCTATAGGTGAGCACTTTGTATAGTTGTGGCTTAGATATGCTGTAAATGACTCTGTACATTCTGGTTCTGTAACATGATCTGATGGTGTCCTTCAATTTCACATCTCTTAAGGGGATTGATGTAGTACCAGTAACATGACTACTTCTGCTCCAGAATGTAATACCACAGTTCTGCAGATGGTGAGTTTCTTTCTGGAAAGGTTTTGTTCTCACATCTATATATCTATACATGAAGGCAAAGTAAAAGAAACAGACTGAAAATGAAACAAAGTAGACTGACATCTGTAAGGATTCTTGGCACATCATGTAGTAATACCAACCTGGAGCTGGGTAGAATAAAAATTCCTGGCATATTGTGTCCATGTGGTAAAGCAAACATGGCACCAGGAAGAACAAGCCATGAATGGAGCGCACACCCCTAGCTGTGGTTAAGTGAATTCATGCCCACCCATTCTCATAAGGGGAGACATCACATGACAGTCCTTTTTCTCTCTCTTCTCTCTCTGCCCTCTCTCTTCTTTTTCTTTCTCCTCCCCTGCTTTGTTCTGGGTACCTGCTCTGTAACTCCCTTGAATAAACTTGTGTGACATCTATAGTGTATGTGTCGCTTCCTACACAGGAAACCAACATTTTGGTGCCACAACTGAGATAAACTCTCTTCTGAGTTTAGGTGCATATAAACTAGGAGAACCTGATCCGGGGCTCACTATCAGGCCAGATCACCTTCCATCTGTTTCACCACTGCAGCATTTTCAAATACCACCAGCTTCCATTGGTATATATTCTCATTCTAGTCAACAGATGCAAACTATTGTCTCTGGCTTTTTTTAGTCTGATCCTACTTCATGAGGTTCCATATACTGCCCATGCTATTTGACAGTCATCTACCTTTGAAGGGTTTAGTTCCTTTTCCTGAAGATTCCCCAGTGGCTGTTTTTTTGTTGTTGTTTGTGTGTTTGTTTGTTTTTGGTTTTGTTTTCATTTAGTGACCCCCCCAAAACTCTACCCAGCATCTCTGTGGGACTCCTCCTCATAATCTCAATCCCTTTGCTGATATACATTCTCCTCTTTCTCTTTTTAGCTAGGCCAGGAGCTCGACCTGGTGCTTAGTTATGGATCTCTGTTTTGGCCTTTTTCATTACTGTATGTAGGTTTTATAATGACACTTATTTGATTACAGGGGAAGTCCTGTTTAAAAACACCCTCCACTATTGGTTGGAATTCTAGCCAGGGACATCCTATGGGTTCTTGGAAGTTTTTCTAGCATCCATCCTCTTTCGAACCCTAGAGTAGTTCACTCTGTCAGGATATCAACTTTTCCCCTCTTTCTTTGGTGTTCCTCTCACTTAAACATTTCCTTTCTTCATGATTTTTTCCCAACTCTCCTTGGTCACTACCATTATAATCTCAACTTACTCAGGAGATCTTTATTATTGTTCCTTCCCAGAGGGATCCCTGGATGTCTTGCTTAAGTTCCTTCTGATTGAATCAAAGAGTCTGACCCTAATTCACACACCTATGAACACCTGATTTTGATAAAGAGGTAGAAAATATACAATGGAAAAAAGACAGTATCTTCAACAAAAGGTGTTGGAATAACTAAATAGTTGCAGGTAGAAGAATGCAAATAGATCCATATATAACTGCATAAAACTCAAATCCAAATGTATCAAAGTCCTCAACATAAGCCCTACTACACTGAACTTGATAAAAAAGGGAAGAGGAAAAACATTCAGTACTTTGACACAGGTGACCCCTTCATAAATATAACACCAGTAAGACAGATTAGATAACAACAATTAATAAATGGGACCTCCTCAACTTAACAAGCTTTTATAAGGCAAAAGATACAGTTAATAAGACAAAATAACAGCCTACTGAGTAGGAAAAGACCTTCACCAACCCTACATCTGATAGATGACTAATCTCTAAAATATATAGAAAATCAGGAAAATAGAGTCTTAAAACCCAAATAATCCAAAAAGAAAAATTACAAATGGCTGAAAGGCATTAAAGAATTGCTCAACATCTTTAGCCATCAGAGAAATGTAAATCAAAACAACTTTAAGATACCACAACTAAGTAGGCTTCATCCCAGAAATGCAGGGTTTGTTTAACATATAAAAAACCGTAAAGGTTATACAACATTTAAATAAACTAAAGGAACAAAACCACAAGATCATATCCTTAGATGCTGAAAAAGACTTTGACAAAATCCAACACTCCTTTATGATAAAAGCTCTGGAGGGATCAGGAATATAGGGAAAATATCTCAATATAATCAAAGCGATCTACAAGAAGCCGACAGCCAGCATCAAATTTAAAGGAGAAGAAATCAAAGCAATTCCACTAAAATGAGGAACTAGACAAGGATGTCCTCTCTCCCCTTATCTATAAAATATAGTTCTCGAAGTTTTGGCAAAAGCAATAAGAGAATGAAAAGAGATTAAGGGCATACAAATTGGAAAAGAAGAAGTGAAACTATCTCTATTTGCAGATGATATGATTATATACATGTGACCCACCAAATTCTACCAGGGAACTTCTGCGGCTGATAAACACCTTCAGCAATGTAGCAGGATACAAGATTAACTCAAAGAAATTAGTTGCCCTCCTATACGCTAAAGATAAAACAGCTGAAAAAGAAATAAGGGAAACATCGCCCTTTATAATAGCTGCAAATATTATTAAATACCTTAGAGTAATTATAACCAAAGATGTAACAAATCTATTTGACAAAAATTTTAAATCACTGAAGAAAGAAATTGAAGAGAATATCAGAAAATAGAAAGCTCTATCATGTTCATGGATAGGTAGAATCAACATAATAAAAATGGCAATTCTACCAAAGGCAATGTACAGATTCAATGTACTGTCCATCAAAATCCCAACAGAATATTTTTTGGACCTTGATAGAACAATATTCAATTTCATTTGGAATAACAGGAAAGTCAGGATTGCCAAAACAGTTTTGCTCAACAAAAGAACCTCAGGAGGCATCACCATCCCTGACTTCAAGTTATACTATAGAGCTACAGTAATAAAAACAGCCTGGTAGTGGAATAAAAACAGACTTGAGGATCAATGGAAGAGAATTGAGGATCCAGAGGTTAACCCAAAAACCTATGAATACCTGATCTTGGACAAAGAGGTCCAAAATATTCAATGGAAAAAGGATAGTATATTTAACAAACGGTGTTGGCATAGTTGGATGGTAGTGTGTAGAAAAATGCAAATAGATCCAAGCCTGTCACCCTGCACAAAACTCAAATCTAAGTGGATCAAACACATCAACATAAATCCAGCCAGTTTTAAGTTGATAGAAAAGAAAGTGGGAAAAATACTTCTAAGAATTGGCACAGGCACCCGCTTCCTAAATATAGCACCAGTGGCACAGACACTTAGATCAATAATCAATAAATGGGATCTCCTGAAGCTGAGAAGATTCTGTAAAGCCAAAGATGCTGTCAATAGGACTAAACGACAGCCTACAGAATGAGAAAAGATTTTCACCAACCCTACAAGTGATAGAGGACTGATCTCTAAGATATATAGAACTCAAGATTCTAGATGCCAAAACCTCGAATAATCCAATCAAGAAATATGGTGCAGAACCGAAAAGGGAATTCTCAGCAGAAGAATTATGAATGGCTGCAAGGCACTTGAAAAAGTTCTCATCATCTTTAGCCATCAAAGAAAAGCAAATCAAAGCAACTTTGAGATACCACCTGACACCTGTGAGATTGGTTAAGATAAAAGACACAGATGACAGCCTATGCTGGAGAGGATGCGGAGCAAGGGGAACACACCTCCATTGTTGGTGGGAGTGTAAGCTTGTTCAGGCACTCTGGAACGCACTATGGCGGTTTCTCAGAAAACTGAGAATCAATCTCCCCTAGGACCCAGAAATACCACTTCTGGGTGTACACACTAAAGATACACAGTTGCACTCCAATGGCATTACCTCAACGATGTTCACAGCAGCATGAATTGTAATAGCAAGAACCTGAAAATAACCTAGATGCTCCTCAACTAAAGAATGGAATAACAAACTGTGGTACATCTATACAATGGAGTACTATCAGCAGTAAGAAAAATGATATCCTAAAATTTGCAGGTGAATGGATGGATTTGGACAATGTCCTCAGTGAAGTATCACAAATCCAGAAACATAAGCAGAGGATGTACTCACTCATTAGTGGACTCTAAACAAAACAAAAAAAGCGAAGCATGCCCAAGCTGCAAACCACAACCATTGAACAGCTTGGGATTGGAAACACATTGGACTGACTCCTTGGATCCCATTCCCCCAGAGGAACACCTGACTCACTTTGATGTTGTGGGGAGAAAAGTGGATCTGTCAGGAGTCGGGGCTGAACTAATCAATATCAGGACCTTGGGAACTTGGGATTGCCTGCCCAGGGTGGGGATGGTGAGATGTGGAGATGAAAGAATGATCTGATCTGGTGGGAGGGGGAAGGGACCTTGATTAAGGATATATAGGGATAGAAAATGTTGACTTCTTTATTCATAATGATAGTAATAAAAAAGCATGCTATGGGTAGTAATAAAAAAAAAAGATACCACTTTATACCTGTCAGAATGGCTAAGATTAAAAACACAGGTGACAGCCTTTGCTGGAGAGGATTCAGAGCAAGTGGAACACTCCTCTGTTCTTGGTGGGAGTGTAAACTTGTTCAGCCACTTTGGAAGCAGTATGGTAGTTTCTCGGAAACATGGAAATCAATCTCCCCAATGACTCAATGACCACTATTGGGCATATACACAAAGGATGCGTGTTCTTATCCCAAAGGCATTAGCTCATCTATGTTAATAGCAGCATTATTTGTAATAGCAAGTATCTGGAAACAACCTAGATGCCCCTCAACTAAAGAATGGATTAACAAATTGTGCTACATTTACACAATAAAGCATTATTCAACAGAAAGAAAAGAAAGACATCTTAAGTTTTTCAGGCAAATAGATGGACTTGGAGAGTATTCTGCTGAGTGAGATATCACAAGCACAGAAAGATAGGTGTGTATTTTATTCACTTATAAGTGGATTTTACACAAGATCAAGAATATCAAGGCTGGACTCTACTTTGAAATAAACATTTTAGAAAATTAATCTTTTTATATTTGGGATCTTCTTACCCTTGTGCTAGTACATGGTAGCCAGCTTCTCTTCATGGCCACTGATCTCTTTAATTACTGGTGTTTTGTGGTCTGTACTCTTCTCATTCAAAACACTGAACCTGCTCACAACACCTTACCTTGAACTCCTTTAAAAATTTTTTGTATAGGTGTGCTTAACTTTTTGCCCTTTGTGAATGTATGGGACTTTACATTTAACCTCACTTGATTTCTCAGGATATGTTGAGAATGCAGCTATTTATTTATTTATTTATTTATTTATTATTTATATATTTTAGAATAACACTCAAATTATATGCAGGCAGGTTCCTTGGAGAATCTTGTTCCTTCCTGAAACCACATGAGCTGGCCCTCTAATGCTGTGTCTCTTTCTGCATTCTCTGTTCAGGGTTCTATAGAGTAGTGTACTAAATTTGCTTATAGTTCATGAGGGCTCTGCTTGCTGATAGTTATAATTTTGCATTGCTTCATAAGACCTGTTCTAAAATCTGCATCAGGTCTACCACAGCAACGGTTCTAGTTCTTAGTGCTGGCAAAAATCTGTCTACGTTGCCTGAGAAACAAATAAACACTTTAAGAACTATAAGTAATTTGGAAATTATTTATCTGGTACTTTAAATTTCTTTTGAGCTATCATTACCTACTATAGAGTTACTCTTCACCAATCTTTGTACCAGTCCTACAATTCTACTTATATGCCCAGATGTATTTTTAAATTGTGTGGTATATTACTCCCTCTGTTCTTTTACTATAAATTCTCTGTAAGCTTCCCAGATATAAACATGACACATGGTATTACCTGCTTCTATGTTTTTTAGGCTTTGTTACTCAAATTCAGCTCTAAAATAAATTTTCTCTTAGTCTTTTCATGATGAAAGACGTATTTTTACTTGTGTGTGCTGTTATGATTTTTCGCTTTTCTTGTCTTCCTGTTACTGTAATAAAATTTTCTGACAAAGCCAACTTAATGAGAGAAAGGGCTGATTTCCACTCAGTTCATGAGTCTCGTTCATCACTTTCTGGAAATGAAGTCTTGGTGACAGGAGGTTAAGGCAGCTCTTAGGGATTCAGTCTAGTAGGGCAGCCCATGTAATGGTGTCATTTATTGTTAAGGTGGGTCTTCCCACCTCCTTTAACCTATTCTAGACAATCACTTACAGATGCTCCCAGATTTTTGTCTCCTACATACTTCTAGATCCTGGAAAGGTGATGCTCAGTAATAACTATCACACAGACATTGCATGATTAGTCAAGGCAAGCCAGAGTGCTCAGAAACTACCAAGGAGACAATATCAATTTGGAAATCTGACCAGCATTTGGAATTATGTGGAGGGTGATCTGATAGCAATATGAGGGGGCTCACTGAACTGACTAAAGATTTTTTGCAAAAACTTGGTTTTATACAGTGTACATTTTGCCTGAGTGAAAGTCTAATCACCTAAAAAGCATTCAATCAAGAAAAACATTTTGCCAGTCATTGAACTTGAAAGATTTTCAAGTTTTAATACTTTGCAGCCTTGTCCACATCAGTTTGCTGGAAAAGAAGAGATGAATGGAGCAAAGGATCTGTCAAGTTCCTAATGATCTTATAATTCCATTTTCCATTAGCACTAAAATAAGTCAGAAAATAAATAAGTCATTTCTTTTACAATCTCTTCACTCACTTCTGTTTAAAAGCCTTTCTAGTCTAAGAGTTCATTATTCATTGAACATCACTCAGGTTCTGGCTGGGAGTTACATATTCATAACACTGGTGTAGCTTATCTCTGATCACTACAATGAGGCTTTAGTTGTTATAAAAAAAACCTCAACAGCCTTCCTGCAGTGCAGAATAATAGCTGATTAAAATACCAAAGGGCACGAATACAAGAGAGGAAACAAAAACATTCTATGAAGTGTACTGAAGACAAAAGCTTAGACCCAACACAGCTCTACACTGAATCACAGCATCATCTTGACAAGACCAAAGGGCAACTCTTAGGAAAGTAAACACCAGAGAGAGCCTATTTCACACTAAATAAAAGAAAATAAAATTATAACACTAGAGTTGAAAGGAATATTTCAGTTACAGAAAAAAATTAATCAAGTTACTTTTCCATTAAAGTATCTCAACTCCAAAATTGTCCACACCTCAGGAATCCTTCAGCTATGCACTATGAGTTCATAATACATTCCCTTCTTTATATTTTGTGTGAAATATTTAGTTAAATATAATATATCACACTAAAACAGTAATGGATTCCAAATTGGTAATCATGTAAAACCTTTCCCCTACTTTTATTTGTTACTTGACAAGAGACCATTTAGGAGAGAAAGTATTTAATTTAGCTGATAATTTCAGGATATCATTCATTATTGTGAGGAAATCACAATGGCAAGAGCTTCAGACAGCTGGTCTTATCCCATCCATAAACAAGAGCAAAGGAAAACAAATGTATGCATGCTGACTTGTGCTCAGCTGCCCCTCTACAGGTGTAGTCAAGGATCACTGCCTAGGGCATAGTACAGTCCTTAGAGGATTGAGTTTCCCCACATCAATTAAGGAGTGACCAAGACAATACCTTCAAATGTCTATAAGCCAAACTCATGAAGATAATCTCTCATTGAGTCTCATCTCAGCTGATTTTAGGTTGAGTCTACTCAACTACTATACTAACCATCACTGATCTCATGTATTTTCTTATGTCCTAGATACCCGAGTACTTTCCTAATGCTTTTGGACTGAATTCTAGTTTGATTGTGACAATCTGAAGTCTTGACATGGTAGAGATACTTCTTCTGGTTGCTCTGAAAGTCATAGTGGCATAAGGAAGCAGATAACAGCCCCTCCCTTAAGGATCATGTAATAGGCCTTGTTATAGGACAACTGGCTTAGTTTGAAGTGACTTGACCAAGAAACATTAAAGTTAAATTCAAGCCTAGTCTTAAAAGTTGTATACAATTATTTCCACAATATTTTCTTGATGATAAATATCACTTATTCCTATTCATGTTGAAAATAAAAAAATAGAGGCATGTTCCCCTTCATGTCCAAATCAAGGACTATTGTAAGTCAAGCAACCACAGTCTGTGGTGTGGAATTATATCTTGTACACTGTAAATATTTGTCTCTCATACTGGTTCAATAAAATGTTTATTGTTCAGAAGGCACACAAGAAGTATGGGTGGGGCTACCAGACTAAGAAAACTCTGGGAAGAGAAAGAGCAGAGCAGACATGCCTGGCAGATGCAGAGAAAAAAGACAAAAATACTGCTTTGAATTTCTCTCCATTTCATTGATGTTATCCATGGGCTTGGTGTAATTTGAATTTATTATATTCATGTATGGTGCTGGTACTTTTACTCTCCCCATGACTTCTATCATAAAGGGGCATTCAATGTAAGCATTTACCTTTTTTGCATTCAGAGATGATCATATAAATTTTTTATCTTACAGTATGGTTATAGTTTGAATAACATATACCCATTTGCATGTGTTGCACCTTCCCTACTTATCAAACTTAAAGCTTACATGATCAAAGTGAATTATCTTTTTGATAAATTCTTAGATTCAATTAGCAAGCATATAATTGAGAATTTTTAAGATCTGTGTTCATAAGAAAATATAGTCCTATTTTTTTTTCTTTGTTGGATCTTCTTGTGATTCCAGTATCAGATAACTGTAAGTTCATAAAATAAGTTAAGCAATATTTCTTCTGTTTCTTTTTTTTTTTTTTTTGGAATAATGTAAAAAGCAATAGCATCAATTTTTCTTTCAGACTTATACAATCCTATTCTAAAAGGATCTGGTCTTGCACTGTTTTTGGTTAGGAGACTTTTAATGACTACTTTTATTTGTGATTATATGTGTGCTTAACTTGCTTATCTAATCTTGTTTTAACTTTGGTAAATGGTATATATCAAGAAAATTTTCTATTTCTTTTAGATTTTTCTATTTGGTAGATTACAGAATTTTAAAGTATGTCCTTATACTCTAAATTTCTCTGTGTTTATTGTTGTATCACCCCTCTCATTTATAATTTTGTTAATTTGGATATTTTCTCTCAGTATTTAGTTAATTTGATCAGGATTTATGAACCTTATTTATTTTTTCATAGTACCCACCCTTATTTTAATTTTTCTTTTTGTTTATTTCTGTTCTATGATTTTAAATTTTGCCATCAATATCTCTTGGGTGATCTTTTTTTTCCTTGTCTAGAGCTTTCAGATGTGTTTGTAAGTTACTAGTATGAGATATCTCTATTGTTTTTAAGTAGGCAATTAGTGCTATGAAAGTGTGTGTCTCTTACAAATGCCTTCATTTTGTCTCATAAGTTTTTATGTTGTATATTTATTTTCATTCAATTCTAGAAAGACTTCTATTCCTATCTTATCCTATCTTTTTTTCAGTAGAAAGTTCAGTTTCTATGAGTATGTGAACTTTCTATTATAGGCAGACTTTTCTGTTCCATCTCTCAGCTCCCAATTAATTACATAGAGACTTTGTATTAATTATAAAAGTTTGGCCTATAGCTTGGGCTTCTTTCTAAGTGTCTCTTACAATTAAAAAATAAAATTCTTTCTATTAATTTACTTTTTAACTCATGGATTTATGACCTTAACTCTTTCCATTTTCCTTTCTGGCTTCTTCTATTTCTATCTGACAACTCCTCATGACTTAGCCCTTCTTCCCAGTGTTTTCTCTGCCATAAAAATCTTGCCTAGATATTGATCCAATGACAGTAAAATGTCTTCCCACAGTATAATGTTACACAACATTCTGATGCATTGGTTAATATTCAGCTTTAATCCATGATGGATTAAACACAAAATATATTTTTAATTTTCTTGTATCTGTTAAGATTAAATTTATGTCCAAGCATACAATTGAGTTAAAGCACCATACCCACAGACCATGGTCATTTATCAATTCTCCTATAACAACCCATTTTTAGCTTGATTTATTTTAATTTAATTTCAGTAATTAGGACAAATTATCTTTGTTTTTAATTAGTTTATAAAAATTGGGTGTCATTGCATAATTTTTGAGCAAAAAATGTTTCTTTTCTACTCTGATGTCATATGTGTTGTTATTGTATCCCTAGTTCTTTCTTCTTCTCCTTTAATGGTCTTTTATCTATTTTCATGGGGCATCTGCATTCCGCTGCTGTCATATTTTTATATACATAAACACTTTCTAAAACTTACCATTCTTCCAGGTGTAGAGCAGAGGTGAATTTATGAGATTAGAAGTGGAAAGAACCATAGACATATTTAAAATTTTCTCTTTGGCATGGAGAACATTACAGATCAACTGTGGAATGTTTTCTACCCAAGTGCCTGCTTAGTAAAATCGGCAGAAATGTAATTCAAATAAATTTGCCTTGTCCATTTAACTGCTATGATTTACAACCATTTTTTAAGTGTAGGAAAAGATATATTTTGTATTTGAATTTGGTAAGATCAATTTCAGAAATCTTTACATGAAAATAAATTAGCTGCCACCATTTAAACAAGTAGAACTTCTGTGTTGTATGTTTTATTGTTTAAACATATGGTGCTTCCCTAATGGAGAAAATTCTGCAATAGCAAGTAAAGAAACTGTAAGGTTGTATTATATTTAGAGTTACAAGGAGGCAAAGATAAAAACAAATGTCACATATGGTCTTAATGTCAGGCTTCAAAAGCAAAACAGAAACAGTGTTCACATAAAAAATTAATGTTGGTGATGAGGGATGAGCTGCAGACTGGGCCATACTTATTTGAGCACTATGGACAATACTGTCATCTATGGTGAGGGTGTCAAATGGGCCTAGCTGCTACCAGGTATCATGTCTCGGTCCATGACTCTACCACAGCCAGGGCTGTGTTGATGTTAGTGGCTCCTTAAGGCTATGACAATTGCCTGGATAGAGGTTGCCACCAGGAGCCACGTTGTTAATGTTCATGCCCTAGTGTAGCAGCCTGCACTACACTAGGCTTCCAGTCAGATACTGGGCTGGAGGTTACCTCAATTCATTCTCAAACTCTCTGAAGACAATCCACCAGCTTTGTCTCAAATGCCTGATCTCGCTGTGGGCCTCGATCTGTAGTAGCCTGCACTACTGTGCTATTTTGGGTCATTGAGTCAGGCTTAGACCTGCAGATTGAAAAGTCTTAGACACTTGGGTCATTCTTGCAAGGAAAATGGTATTTATTAAAGGTAAATATCAAACTTATATACCCAGTGTTTTTAGAGGCAGCTGGAAAATTACTGACCAGGTAAACAACAGAAACTTTCTCATCTAACCTCCCCAGGCAAAAAGGTAAGAACATACTGGATAGGATGAGGAACATGGAAAACAACTAGCAATTCACAGGCTATGTCCTTCAAGGCTCAGAGTGCAGGTCAGAGCAGGGGCCTGCATGCCCCTCCTTCCATTAATAAATTAACTAGGACTGCCTTAGTTGTCTTGGATGTCAGAAAACTTCTTACCCATTATGGGATGGTGCCCAGGTCACAAACATACATCTTGTCTTAGATTGAAGCTATCCTCCTAAGCTTTACCCATTGTTAGCTCACTAGTCACTATTGACCATGCTCAGCCAAATCTAAACATCATACTTCTTTTGAGCCAGAAAAAATACCACTTGGCAAAATTGACTTGAGCCTGGATTTTACACTAGTGCTTAAGTACAGCATCAGGATAATGCTTCTGTGCAAAGAAGTACCCCCAAAGAAAGGGTGCCAGCCCAGTCCTTAAAGTCTGCCTGTAAACTGAAGGCCTTTAGTCATACGCCAATCTGTGGGTAAAATAAAACAAACAAACAAACAAACAAACAAAAACCACAAGCAATCCAATTTATTCTGAACTAATGTCAATTGCAAATTAAACTGTAGTATTCCCTTATGATCATGAGTATTAATTTACTTCTAAGTGGTCAGGGTATTTGCACTGTGCTTGACACACTGCAAAGCCTGCAGCAGTGGCTGCAATAATCGCAAAATCCCTCTTGGGTCAATGACATTCTGAGAGACATTTTCTGGCAACAGGACAGGCACACAAACCATCCTGGCCATTCTTTAGGTCCCCAGCCACTCTTCAGGTGACACTCTTACTCAGAATAGTTGAAACTCCAGACACATTAGAAGAATCATTTATCCTCACAAAAAGAAAAGGAAGGAGGGTAAAGATAATTAGACTCATTCCAGTCTGGCAGTTCCATAAAATAGGTGGCATATATGACTGCAATGGAAGCCAAGGAACCCATCACAAGAGGTTATTTATAGATGGTGTAAGCATCCAGGGAAAGGCCACACAATACAGTCATCCCACAGTATGGGCAAACCCCACTCAACACCCATACTACCCAGCCACCATCCACTAGTTTGGGGGAACCCAGGATAGGTTCTCATACTAGAATTAACATTAATGTGCATGAAGGCCTGCCACTGAAGCATTTTTGGTATAAGGAGAAAAATTGGCAATAGATGTGTTGTTTAGGCAATGCATCCACTCTTAATTTCAAAAACATAAGAATCTCAGTAAGATTCCACGCAAAGAAAAATTCGCCTCAGACAAATCAGCCAGAATAGCAGGCTTTCCCATGGAATAATTAATGGACAGAAGAAGTGGCCACACAGTTATCCAGCCTGAATGGCATCAGCGATGGGGGATTCTTTACCACAGTCCACTGAATCTCTTGACTCCATCCCAGGAGTGTCCACAGTGTAGACTAGCCTCTCAGGCACCCAAGCAGCGTTGTCTGTATCCTGTGGAAAAACACAAACAGACCTTCTCCCCTACGCCGAGACTGGGTCTGCTTCTTGCCAAGTGCCATTGGCCAAGTGTTTC
The DNA here is from genome assembly GCA_004025045.1 of Sigmodon hispidus. Taxonomy (NCBI): domain Eukaryota; kingdom Metazoa; phylum Chordata; class Mammalia; order Rodentia; family Cricetidae; genus Sigmodon; species Sigmodon hispidus. The sequence continues at coordinate 20,278 of PVIH01019690.1, forward strand.
CATTTGACCTGAGGTAAGGTCATGTTGTTGAGCCTCCAATGTCTATCAGCTACAGTATGTGACTAAAACTCCACAGTTAAAATATTTAAAAAATAAAAAATGAAGGACAAATTGTCTTTGCGAGAGGCAGCATATTTACTGCCTTTTTTGTTTGTTTGTTTTAAAAAGACAAGATTTAAGAGTATATGAGAGCACTCCACAATGGCCTAGCCCTGAAGATATAAGGAATCTTAGTCTTATGGGAAATGGCAAAATCAAAATTTGGCAAAACCTTTATCTGTTTTAATTTCTTTTGAGACCCCCCCCCATGTAAGCAATGACTTTTTAACATCCTCAACCTATTATGCCTGTCATAATATGGTAAGTATCCGGGGTCCATGCCACTTTGGAACCTGCTAAGTAGCCTGAATTTTTAATAAAAGCTGACACACTTTACTCACAGGTGCAATATAGTTAGTTGTTTCTAAAGGGCCAAGGATCCATGCCACATAAAGACTATCTTTAAGGCCAGCTGTTCACGATTTAATAGGGTCTCCTATCCAGCTTTTGTGTTGCCAGGGTCAGCCTCAGCATGTTCAGCAGAGAAGGCCAGGTTTCACGGATCCGCAGAGCTCACTCCTCCATGATCCCCTGAGCCCCCATGTGCCTTACCCCACCAGCATCAGCCAGTGAGGGTAGGGGTAGTGGCTTGCACAGGTATGCACAGCTCCCCTAGAAACCAGTGGCTTTGGGTCCCCAAGAAAAATTTTCCTAGTTCTCTCCTTTTACCAGGAACTTACTAAGCTACATGTTTCTCTGCCACTGGCTGGGAGTCACCCTGGAGCTGTCCATCAGGTGCAAACTCCCATCAGCCAGCATTCTCTGAAAGGGCTCTGTAGTTAAAACCACATTGTGTTAAGTACATATTCCCACCCCAAAGGTTAAGCGGACCTGAATGTCCCTCAGCATTAGCCCAGGTCAAACACTAGGAGCTACATTCCAGGAAGGCAGCTACCCCCACACCCTGTAAGGTAGAGGCATTTGCAGCGGCCAAACAAGTCAATGCTTTATTAAAATTACTTCCTACTCAAAGTTCATTATAGATTAGGCAGACCCCTCATCCAAAATCTCCGTCAAGGTGCCCAGCAGCATCATGAACCATCCTTTCACCTTCTCATCGGAGATCAAAAGCATTATCTTTTACTAAGCGCCAACTGTGAAATCCTACCCCACTAAGGGGCAACCAAAACTCTTTACTCCAAAATTACCTTAACAAATTCCTGCACAGTCTGTGTCTTAATAACAATAGCCTGTTTCTTTAAAAATGTAACAAACTGCTTGCTTAAAACCTGTACTAAATTACTGGCACCTATACTTCAAAACTTCAGTCCACCCTCAATCTTATCTTACCAGCTGGCCAGCCATCCGGAGAGTGACCTTTCAGCATGGGTCCGGCATTCCTGATCTCACTGGACCTCTAATCAGGTGCTTGCTGGAGGTTACTTTAATTCATCCTTGAACTCTTTGAGGACAATCTGTCAGCTTCATCCCCAGTAACTGATCTCCTTATGGGCTTCCATTTGTAGTGGCCTGAGATACTGTGCTACTTTGGGTCATCATTAAGTCAGGCTTAGGCCTGTGGATTGAAAAGACAGAGATGCTTGGGTCATTCTTGCAAGGAATGAATTTATTCCATTTATTAAAAATGAATCGTATATATACCCCATGCTTTCAGGGGAATAGCACTGTGACTTGAGATAATGCCTAGGTCTATAGCCTCACTCCAGCCAGAGTCTTCAAAGGGACTCCTCTTGAATATCCTGTTGTTGTCTTTTGTCATGTAGATCTGGCAACTTTGGTTCTGTAGAATTAGCCCCTTCACATGCTCTAGCAGAACACAGATAGGGTAGATGTTGGGGTGGGACAAATCATAGCCTGATTCTGGGGCCCTGTAGTTGTATCATTGGTTAGCCTGCCAGCTCTTTCTGGACCCCCACCACCAGGGTGAGCTCTATAATACTACTCTAGCTAGCTCACACTATGAACTAAGCAGCAAGTAGTGGGGCCTGTTTGCCCATTCTTGTGTCCTGAGGACAGCTCAGTCACACCTATACCACCATGGCTAGCTGTATACTCAACCCAGGTGAGGTGCAAAGGCCACTCTCCCAAATGCTGCAGCTCCTAAGAGGCAGGGTTAATTTCCTTGCTCTTGTAACCTTACAGCAAGCTCACCCACCCTCCATAAAGAATAAGGGCTAGGTTTTAGAGGAGAGTCTCTTCTCCTATCTTAGTCCACTTTATGGAAAATGAGGGCAGGACCAGAAATCTCCTGGTCACATTCTTGGGACAGGCTCACCTGTGCCTGGAACAGCAGGTTTATACTGCTCAGGCAATGTGCTGGGCCTGCTCACTTGAGTACTACAGTTGGTGATGGACAGGGTCAGTTCTCTTGCTTGCTGCAAGTGGCTGGAGGTCAGGGGGCATCTTTCCTTAGCTGTCGGTTTCACATGGCAAAGGAGAGTGGGCCTGGATTTTCCATGCTCATATTCTTTGAGTTGGCTCACCTATGCTCCTGTAAACAGGGTCACCTCTGTTGTGCTACCCAGGTCAGGAACAGGGCCTGTTCTCTCTAGTGCAACAGTTTATGAGGGGCTGGATCAGTTCTCCTGCTTCTCACAGGTAGAAAAATATTGCAGAGGAAGGCATCTTTCCATTGCTCATGCCATACTACAACAGCTAACTAGAGAGGTGGGAGCAGTCTTTCTACTCTTATACCCTAAGGCCACCTAGCTTATATACCTGCCAACAGGGTCAAGTATAATGTGCTGCCTTGGCAAGGTGCTCAATCATCTCTCCTCTGTGCCCCTGTGAGGGACATGGCAAGTTTTCCCTAGTGTTACAGCCAGTGACAGGGCCATCTCTGTGCACTCCAACATATCTGCCTTCTCTGGTAACATGATCTATTAATGTCAACAAAGACCATGGCTGCCTTAGAGCCCCAGATATAGACAAGGCCCTTAGCAGCCTCTGAGTCTCAGTCATCACCATGGCCCTTAGCACACTCCTTATCTCCTCTATGTCTTCTGATCTACCTTTCTCCACAGGACATAAACCTGCCAGTCTTTCTCTTTGTTACAAACCTCACCTTATTATTTGTTCACCCTAAAGTAGGTTCCCTCCTATTTTATGTTGTCTCTTCCCATCCAGGGGCAAAGAGCTCCAGAACAGCCTCTATATCTTTGTTTTCTACTTAGTCTCTATGGCACGGAATAGGCACTTGATGTCTCCTCCCATCTACAGGTGGAGAGAGGATATTGATATTCTTATTTTAATTTATTTATTATCACTGATTTATTATTTTTCTTTTTTTATCTTAATTTTATTATTTCTACTTTAGTTTTCCTTTGTGGAGGACAATACATTGGTGGGGGCAGATATGGAAGGACTGGGAGATGGGTAGAATTGTGATTTATAGTATTAAATTCTCAAAGAAACAATCAAAATTATAAAAAGAAAAAAGTTTCAGCGGGTTCTCTGGAAGATGTGAATGTAGGGAACTTGAGGGATCAGGTTGGGGATCTGGAGGGGGAGAAGAGGAAGAGAAAGGACTGGAAAGGGGAGGGGCATTTCAGGGACATGTAGAAACTTGGTAGAATGGAAATACCCTGGAAGCTAAAAAGATGACCCCCGATAAGACTAGTAGGGAGAGAGGATATGTAGCAACAACCGGCCATCTCCTGTGACCAGGCAAATATTTTAGTGAAGGTATTAGGACATCAACCTAAGGTGGCTACATAACCTTTGACCTACAGTCTGTCCTGCCTATGGAATGTGCTGAAATAAGGGTGGTGCAGAATTCTTGGAGTTGCCAACCAATGATGGTTTCAGCTTGATACATGCTATGTGAGTGACCCCACCCGTATACTCTCTGGAGCACCAGGATCCAAAGGCTGAATCTTCTATAGAGCTAGGATAGAACCAAATTCCAGTGGAGAAAAACATGTGGATGCAATGATGCCTAGAGATGTTAATGCTATACCTATAATTTGATGCCTACCCCAACTGTCATTATAGAACCCTTCATTCAATAAGTAATGGAAATTCATTCTAAGAACCACAGCCAAACATTAGACACAGCTCAGGAAACTCTTAGGAGGAAGAAATGTAAAAACCAGCATAGTCAAGAACATCACAAAAACCCCCACAGAATAATCTAATCTTTCATCATTGGAGCTCACAGTGTGAACTAACAATCTGGGAGTCTGCACGGGATTGATCTAGGCCTTGTGTGTGTGTGTGTGTGTGTGTGTGTGTGTCTGTGTGTGTGTGTGTGTGTGTGTGTGTGTGTGTAAGAAAAAGAGAGAGAGTTGAATAACATGTTCTTCCTTCAGGACTCCTAACAGTGGGCATAGGGGCTCTCTGTAACTCTGGCTGGCTTTTGGGAACCTAGTCCTCATACTGAATTACCCAGTTGCCCAGCCTTAACATAAGGGGAGGTGCTTAGTCTTACTGCAACTTGATATGCCATGTTTTGTTGATATCCATGGTCTTTTATAAACAGAAATGGAGAAGTAGTTTTTAAAAAACGCAGAGAGGAGGATGGGTGGAGGAAATGGAAGAAAGGGAGGAAGGGGAAACTGCAGTTGGAGTATAAAATAAATTAATTTTAAAAGGGAAAATTGAGGGTGGATATTATCATATTTCTTTATGTACATGTAAATATCCTCAAGAAAGAGAAAAGAATTATGTTTTGACAAAGAAAAAAGCAATTATGGCTTGGAAGATGGTTGTTTCTACAGTTTGAAATATGACTGAAAAGTTGTGTGTTATACTTTGACTAGTTACAGTACGTAGATAAATGAAACAGAAATTCCTTTTATTTAAACTATGGTATTCACCAAGATTTGAGTAAAGAAAATTGGCCTGAGAAAGCATGCCTTAGTCAAGATTGATTATATAAAAACAGATTAGAGTGTTTCTTTTCAAGAAAATCTAAGAATAAAGTGAATTAGAAAATGAAACAAAATAGTCTTGAACATGAAATGTACCACCACAGGCTCATGTAGTTTAAATTTGAATTCATGTTTTGTTAGATTTCTAAAGCAGTTTAAGGAGACACAAGACTGGCCTCCATTAGTGGGTCTATTTATTTCAAATAGTAATGGGCAAAAACATTAGGAAAAAGGTGTCTACGATAGGAAATAGGTATGTTTGTGGTTTACTCAGGAGGAATTATGGGATCAGAAATTAAATGTATCTTTTGGAGTTATGCACATGCCTGTAGATTCTCCCTCCTTGATTTTCTTATACACTCATGTTTTTTTTTCTGTAAAAATTGCCTTGCCTTGGGTCACCAGATCTGGACAATAGTGGGCAACTGAGTATACTAATAATGGTAACTGGAAACAGGCTTGAGTATTACCAAAGTGTCTTTGTCAACGCCTTGGGTAGAATTGGTACAAGGCTTATTTGAATAAGCTTGTGATCTTATTTTCAGAGACTGTGCACATTTTAGGAGGTGAAGCTTGGCTAGAAGTAACTGGCCAAGCTCTTTGGGCTTATTTTATCCCTGGATCTTTACTGTCTTGCTCTCCACTTCTTGATTGGATGAGAACTGAAATACTTTACTTCAGCAACTCTTCTACTGTGGGCTTCATTTCAAGCATGTAGGACAGATAGCTATGAATTTACCCTCTTGAAACAATAAATGAAAAGTACATCTTTACTTCCTTGAAGTCAGTCTAGTAGGTTTTATATTTATCACAGTGACTTGGAGGAGCACAGTAGATTCTATGAATAGTGAATATCTTCAGTGAAAAAGAATTTAGAAGATGTTAAAGGCTGTTGTACATATGAAGCTAACAAGAGTTTTGACTGTATGACAAAATATTCACAAGATTAAGCCAGCTAAAATACCAGTATGAATGGGTGATGGGGTCATGAACTGATCAGCCCTTATCTAAGAAATTGTTAGCAATTGACATTTGGAAGGTAGAGTCAGTTATTTTATGGATGCCATTCATGAGAGCATACCTATTTGTAGTAGATTACCATATGGATATGGACACTAAGTAAACTTACTGGGTTTGGGTGGAAGGGACTCATGAAGTTGGAAGGAAGGTGTTCAGAATAATATAGGAGAAGTTGAGAGGGGGAAAATTAGACTGGATCAAAATGCAGCATAGGCATATGTCAAATTCTCAAACAATAAAAGTATATTATTTACAGCATTTGCATTTTAACAAAATTATAAAAAACAATTAGAAAATTTTGTGATCTTAAATATTTTTAAAGAATAACTTTAATAAGAAAACAAATACTTAAGAATTGTATCTTATAAGAACTTTCCTACCATTATTTTTTATGAATTATTGTGGTCTTTAGATGCATTAGTTCCTTGATAACAGAGATTAATAGACTCAAGAAATAAAAGCCTGCAGTAAATATTTAGTTTCCAAACTATGTGAAATCACTGAACACTTGTTCAACACTCCAAAATCACACATCCAGACTTTGCCAGTAACCCTTAAATCTCACTACAATGTTACCTTTCCTACCTCTCATCTTTTCATTGTTCTGAAAATGCAGCCATAATGTGCACACAGATGTAATATGTTTACAGATATTTACGTTTCTTCCAATAAAATTTCACTTACAAAATTAAGAAGCAAGTTAGATTTGCCGATAAGCAAGGTTGTTGAATTACATCTAAAGGTATTTTATGAGATTATATTATTAATGGAATTGAATCCAAATATCAATATGTAGATAATCTAACATATGTATAAAATGGAAACCCATTGCATTTGTTTTTATTTTCAGATGGTGTAACATTTCACAGTATTTTTACTAGATAATAAAATGAGTTTTAAGTGAAATTCTGGGAGTTTACAGGATGATGAACTGAGTTTTAAGTGAAATTCATGAAGTAATTGGTATAATTATCACCATGTCCCCTGCAGTTTTCTGTCATTCCCTATAGTTCTACAGGGAGATAATCCTATTAACTAACTGAATTATATTTTAATATCCTCCACCCACAGATTCACAGTGTATTGTTTAAATTGATCATTTGTACAAACCAGAATGTTCAAGTAGGATTATTCTGACATGTTAGATTCTTTTTTAGTTCTGTAATATAATTTTAATTGGAAATGATCTGGAATCCATGCTGGGTTGCAGTTGTTTTTGTTAATGTGCTTCACTTCTTGTCTCTAATTTTAACTAGCTAACTAGCTAACTTACTAACTAAACTATTTTCTTTGAGACAGAGTGTAGCTCTATAGGCCATTCTATAATGGAACTCACTCTATATCACAGAGTAATATCAAAATCACCAGCCTCTACCTCTTCTTCTTGAGGTCTACATGTTTAAATACATGATATTGAATTTTATCAAACATTTTATATCAATGAGAACAAAAACAATTTTATATGTTTCCCTTTAACTTGTTAGAAATGAGACTGACATCATTGTCTTGAGATGTTAGAGAACACAAATCATTATTCTCCAAATGCCTGCAAAATATGATTTTCTAACTTTATACTATATTAAACAATGTACTAATCTATTTTATATGGTGTTTGATTAGCATGAATTGTGAATGTTAATATAATCACTTTTGCATATGTTAGGAATGTTTTATTTTCTCTTGTTTTTTGGAAGTTTAATTGATCTGCATAAAAGTATATATGTTTAATAATATGTAGTGACTATTATAATCCAGATATACATACTTTTATACATTATCAGCCAATAGCAAGTGCCTTTTTGTAGCAGTAATAGTAATTAAAATGATAGCACAGTCATTGACTCATTTAATACTCGTTTAAAGAAAACATGACATTGTACTGAAAAAATTGGCATATGAGAGAAATTGCATTTATGATTTCATAGAAGTTGTAACAGTAAGTAGAAGAGAATATAGACATTGAAGGAAAACTTCATTGGCACTGGGAGGACTGTATGAATACTGAAAGAAAACTTTAGACATGAAGGAGGTCTACATTGACACTATAGAAGGTTGAAACATATATGCAAGCAGGACTTCATATACATGAAAAGTACATAGATATAATATCTTTTCCCATCTTATGATAACTTTATACATATAATTTTTTACAAGTTTTTGCATCTTTTGTTATATTTATTCATATGTATATGTACATATTTATATATACATGTTACAATTGATACTGTGTGTGTGTATGTTTGTGTATGTTTCTAATTTATAAGGTATAGAAATTTTCTGGTGCAATGGAATCTTTAAGTTCTTTTATACATAGAATCAGATAATTTTCAAACAAGTGTAGTAGGTATTTCTTCCACATCTGGCCTGGGGATACTGCTCCTAGATCACAGATTTTTGCCAAGCTTAAGATCTAGGAAACATGTACGCAAGACCCTTGCCTCTCATGCTCTTGGATGATAAATAAACAAGGTCAGGAGGCATAAAACATTCTATGATCATTCCCCAGCCTTCCTGGGACTTTTTGACTGAATTTGCATTTTAAAATATGATATCCTATATCAATGAGTTGTTCTGCTATAGTATTCTTTAATAAAATATTATTTAATCAGTCACCTGTAGATTTGTTACTTTTATCTGGCAACCACTTTGTCAGCCCAGCCCACTATACTTGCTACAGCTGCAGCAAGCCTGGAAGCCCACCTTGGCTCCTCCCCACACTACAGCACAAGGGCAGTTAAGATTCGGCATGGTGACTAGTGGCCTGGGAGTATTGTATGGCTATACTGGTAGACCACACAATCCTACAAGGCAAATGGTTGTAGAAAGAATTAATCATACATTAAAAATGCTTTATAAACAGAAAGGGTCTACTAAACTACCAAGAGATAAATTGCATAATGCCTTATTAAGTTTAAATTTTCTTAATACTGATGAAAAAAACATCAGCTATAGATTTCTATATTGGATAACATAAAAAGATTCTGAGCTACATCAGCCTCTCTACTTCAAATATGTGCCAGCCTCAGAATGGAAACCAGCATATGTGCCATGTTGAGAAATAGGTTTCACTTTTGTTTTGACAGGAGAAGAAAAACTCTGAAAATTACCAAAATTAATTAAGAAAATTCAATCAGAAGAAGTCTGTTGATAGTGAGAAATGTTGGCTCATTCACTGGTACCACAATTCTACAAATTATAAGGAAAAGTCACAATTAAGAAACACCATGTTGAGGCAGGGTTCTGTTTTTATCTTTACAAAAAATAGCAATATTTACCTTCAAGTAGTCAAAAAGCCTTGGACATTTAGACATGTAAAGCAGAAGAGCACACTATCTAAAAAAAAAAATACAAATAAAAATAAGTCAGACCTATTCGTAACAATATACTTCACAGGGTAAATTCTCACATTCTCTACCTAACACCCATAAGTCTACTTCTAGAAAAGTTGAGTACCAGCACAATTATAAATTGAGATGGCTTTGGAGTGGGAGCATGGCTTTCTCTTTCTTTAAATCTAAGTATGTTGTTAAAAAAAAATTAAGAGTTTCTGTCTCACATCAGAAGAGCCACCTTGTATAGGACAAAAGAAAATCAAGTATCTAGGAACTATTGTTCTTTAAATTCTACTTCTTCCCATATTTATTCTTCACTCTCTGAAACTTTTCCTTAGATACAATGCTTTCCTAAAAATTTAAGCTTTTCATTTTGATGTTCATAATTTTTAAGTTTTCAACAAGAAATTTTCCTAAACAGTAATCTCTGAAGTCTCAAGAAGGAAAATGTGGCCCCACAATGATAAATCTACCTGATTTGTATTGATGCCATTGAATCAAGAAACATCAATCAATGATCATCTTTGAATTTTAATCTGTTCAGCATAGTTACAAAGTGGCTTACTAAGATAAACTACCATATTATACCTCTAGCCATTCAGATAAACTTTACCTGTTACTATGAGATTGGCTTCAAATGCTACAGCTAGTCCTTATGAGATAACTATTGTTTTAGTTTTTTCACAGGATTCCACAAAGATACTGTAGCAACACACTACATAGCAGGGAGCAATTCTAAGGGAATAATACCCCCTCTCCCAACAGGTTGTTTTTCCTCAGGGTTATAGTTGTCATATATTTGATTGGTCATAAGCTGTATTATGGAACAATATAAGCTGTCATAAGTTATGATCAAAATAATAATAAAGTTAAACTTAGAAATCCTTTTGAAATAAAAAGATGGGGACAGATTAGATAGATAATAAGGTAGATTATTGTATCTACCTGCAATCTTATTTAGCAAACTATCAGCCTTATATAAATTGCACTGGTATTAATTCTTATATATTGATATAAATGTAATTATTTACTTATGTTTTAAAATATTTTGCATGTTGATACAAATGGAAGATTACATTTGTCATACTGTATATGTTCTACCTGTGCTTAGAATATTTTGTATATTGCTACATATGAAGGATATTGCTGTCATACTGCACTATACATTTATACTTCTGGATAATAAATTTTGTATGTTGTCACAAATTCATGGTCATTGTCATTATACTGCACATTTGTTAAAAGATTGCTGTTTTTTTTAAAGTTAATCCTTAGTCTTTATATTAATTAGATTGATAAGATTTACAAGTTATTAGTCACCAATGCTTGGCATATCAGTTAGGTATTCTAGATATACAAAAATAAATTCCAGATGGATCTTCACACTCTTTATAGACATAAAGAATATAGCTTTTAAATATTTTAATAACTTAGAATTTTGTTGATGTGGGAAAAAATGCTTCAGGAAAAACCAAACTGCATCTGCGAGGATGTTGGGCATCAGGAACACTTCATATTGACTTTGTATTTTTCTTGAATATAATGACCTGTTGGGCAAATCACTCTCTTGTCTCTTGTCTCAAATTCTAACAGCAAGCATGGTGTGTAATCTTGATAAGCAGCTTGGGAGGGGGGAGTGACTGCTGAACCTTGGCAAGACAGGATAAGTTAGTTGTTCACATTATCCTGTTTCTAAAAATGATCTGTCACATGTTCTAGGTCTTAGCCATAAGTGGATGTTCTAGCATTGTAGAGAAATATTGGATGACCATTCAGGTAGCCAGCTGTCTCTGTCATTTCTTGCATTTCTCAGAAGCTGCTTACTCAAGCCTCCTGTTTACTAGAATATTATTTCTTTCTTTTTCAGGTTGTTGATATGATTGAAAGATAAATAGTTACAGTTACAAACCTCTCATATCATAACTAAGAGTGCATTAGGCACAAGATTTAGATTTTTCAGGATAAGAGTACCTTTGGAGTAACCTCTGTACTTTACTATTTACCTATATTCTAAACATCTAAAATATGTTTCTTGTTGATGTCATCCTTGTTGGTTGTAGTTCCATTTTGTTTATACTATTAGACTTTATTTTTCCTGGACAATACTTGATAATCATTTTTATTGTACATAGTGTTGTAATAGGTTTAGAACTTTCTTATTTAGACAGAAAGGGGAGAAGTAGTGTGCATCACTTCCACCTATTGCTTTGGGGTACAAGCCCTTAGGGCATGGCCTTATGGCTAGCAAAAGATCTGGGACAAGTACATGTGTGTTCTTCCATTTATGGACTTGAGTTATAAGCCCCTAGGGAGTGAACCCCCACCCCCTCCCCTGTTAGCTTAAGATCTAGATAACATATGTACAAGACCCTTCCCTCTTCAGTTTCTGAATAGTGAAGGAGATTGGGTCAGGTGACATGAAGTAGTGTTGAATCGGTACACAGCCTTCCAGGGACTTTGGGAATAATTTTGCATTATCCTGTATCAGTGAGATATTTTCCCATAGAATCCCTTAATAAGATATTCTTTTCTTAATTACCAAGGAATTTCTCAATTTATCCCAGGTAATCTGATTTTTTTCTGATATGTTTACCTATTATTTTGTTCACTTTTTCACTTTTTTTTTATTTAAGTTCACTTTTTCTATTGCTCTTGCCTAGATTGGAGTGGAGAGAACATCCTTGTCTTCCACCTGATTTTAGTGAAAATTTGATTTTGGATGTAGGGTTCTTGAGTATTGTCTGTATTATGTTGATGCATATCCCTATGTCTCTAGATTATTAAAAATTTTCTATGAAGGAATATTGTATGTTCTCAAAAGCTTTCTTTTTATCTAATAAAAGGAACATGTAGCTTTCTTCTTGAGTCTGTTTATATGGTAGATTTTTATCAATTGTCTCATTAATGTAAAATTATTTGTGCATATCTGGAGCAAAACTTAATCACAGTGGATAATTATTTTGATGTGTTCTTGAGTTCAGTATTTTATTGAGAATTTTTGTGACTATGTATATCAGATATATTGGCTTATAATTTTATTTTTTGTTGAATCCTTGTCTGACTTTTGTGTCAGAACAATGCTTGGTTAGAACAATGGGTTATCCAAAAGAAATTTGGAATGGTTTCATCCTTTCTATCATATGGAAGAACTTGAGGAATATTAGCTTCACATGCCTCACTAAGGTTTGGGATATTCATGAAATAAAGGCAGAAAGACTGTAGGAGCCCAATATAGTGGTTAACTTCTTGGAAGCAGTGTTTCTGGACACAACAAAGTGGTTAACCATGCAAACTCTAAGAAACCTTGACAGTATATATAAGACCTGTTCAAGCTCAAGGTATACAGTATGCCAGCATGCAGAGGAGAGATATAATGCATTCCTACTCATAGATGAAGCTATGATACTTTGTAGCTTCTAGGATGAAATGATTTAATTTTAGATCAAGATGATGATAGGTAAACCACACTCTAGTGGAAATGCACACACTTATTGTGGTAAAAACTCGCCCTGAGATATGTTTATAAACAGGGTTTATTTGGAGAAAATAGCTTATAAAACAGAGTTGGTTTTAGGAGAAGATGACAGGATGAGGTTGTAGCGCGTTGGAGCCTTTTTAAGGAAGATTTTTTATTTTTATGTCGTACGTTTGAACTTTTGGGCAGCTGGAGCGAATTGTGTACTTAGTTGGGGAGCTCTTGTGAGAGAATGACGACTTTTTGTCTTGGTCCCCTCTCTCGAAGGTCTATTTTTGGAATTTTTTTTAGTTAACTACGCCCAGCTCGTCTCCATTCCTATGACGCGATCATTCACATATACAGTTCCTGATTTCCCACTACATCTCTTTGTTTTGTTTAAATAGGAAGGTTTTAAACTAGGTATAAAACTATATATTATAGGGATCATTATAAGACAGTGTCTGGGAAAGAGAAAGGTATTAACATAAGTGAGGTTAAACTATTGTTAATAAACAACAATTATAAAGTATAATTTAATATTTAAAATGTTGATATGAGAAAATGTATAGGGATTGTTTTAAGGCTATTTATTTTAAATAATAGAGTTTTAACACTTGAGTGTCTTTGTTGAAATGTGAAGTAATAACAACTTTAACTATTTAATCTTTAACATTATTAAGACTTGAGAAGGAAAATATATATTTAAAGTTGGAATTATGAAGTAATTTTTAGAATTTAGGAGAAGATAATGTCAATTAACTATTTGGACAGTTATTTATTATTTTTTTGTATAGCGGGAGCATTTATCTGTGTGGCTATTGGCTTAGGATATTTGATAAGTTTTTATAGAAGCAGGGTATTTTTTGGTAGGACTGTGTTATTTTGTTTAGGCAGGCTTTGGCAGTTTTTATTTTTTATTTTGTAGGTCTATTTTGGACAGTGAGTATGTTGACAGCAGTGGGCGCAAGTGTAGTCTTTTATTTTTTAGGCCATTATTTTTCAAACTAAATAATTTTTTTGTAAGATGTCTGTGATGTTTAACACTATCTTGAGAAAGGAATGGTGATGTCAGGAGTTGTCATGTCTTTTAAGGCTAAATTTGAGATAACAAAATTTTGAATGTCATATTTTTTTGGTCTATGAAGTGGTTGAAGACACCTATTTATTGGGTGTATTTTAACATGTTTTTGAAAAAGCTGAGTATTTTGACTTTTAGGTGATAAATTTGAGTAACTATAATTTGTAATCTCAATCAACTAAGAAAGTGAGGCTAACATTGTAAAAATAGGCATTTTAAAATGAGTGTATAGCTTTTATAAATAATTTTAAGTATAATAATTTTAGGAAAATTGACTAAAATATATATTTTTTATCAAATGACAACAATATTTTAATTATATATCATTATATATAAAAATATATTTAAACAGATTTATATAAAATAACTTGTGTGTATAGTATAACAAATGTTATGACTATTATAAATAATTAGAGGTAGAAATTGTATTATGGAAATGACAATGTACTTAATATATATCAATGTGTAAAATGTTTTAGACAGAGGTAGACACATGTAAAATAGGGCGATTATATATTTAACTTTGTATCAATATATA